>PVIU01017755.1:0-41017 GCA_004026605.1 Ondatra zibethicus
ATAACAAGGAAGTTATATCAACAGGTATTCATAACAAGGTAGTTATGTCAACAGGTAGTCATGGTAAGGTAGTCATAACATTTTATAATAAAATTAGGGTTCCAAAATTAGGTTGAAACAAAGGCATGATTGCTCTTTCCAGGAACACGCTGTACAGAACGACTCGTAGTTAAAGTTACAGGTGGGTCATAGCGCCATCATTGAGAAACAGAGGTTTAATTATAAGCAGGTGTGGGCCTCGTTTGTCTTTGCTACAAGATGGCTTTTAGGCCTAAGATGGAGGCAGGCAGGTTCATCAGCTGAAGTTTATCGGGTGAAGGCAGTGACTAGGCTATGGGATTTCGATGAGTTTCCGTGAATCTGCGTGGAACGTATCCTTGAGGATGACTTGTGGAGGCCTCAGGAGACTTGAGACCGACACTAAGCTGCCCATCAGGAAGAGAAGCCTACACAGATGTGACCACCGAAGGCATAGGAGACATGGGTTTTCTCTTAACAACAGGCTTGGATTTAGAGAGGGACTGAGCCAGAGTCCAACTCCAAAACCAGCTCTAAAACAAGCTCTCTTCCAGCTCTATATATTTATAAATATAAAGACATTCATATACATATGTGTGTGTGTGTGTTGAATAATCTCACTTACAGAACCTATTCAATGCTATGAACCATTGGATCATTCAGTGATTAATCAGTCTCATTTCACAAGGTCAACCCATCAGAATCAAGGGCTTTGTTTGGAGAATTAAGCCAGGATGTAAGGAATGTTTGGATTTTTGCCTTGTGAATGAAGTGACTGTTTCTTGCTATAGATTTCTCTGTATCTTATCCCTATCTGTTACAAATTTGGGTTTATCTCCTACAGATCAGCACTATTTGGTCTGGACAAAATTTTTCCTATGCATGTGGGGTTTACTTATTGCATCCCCTAACTATGTATTAATACAGTCACACAGTCAAAAAACCTGCTTCCCAATACTAGGTCTCTATTCTTTTCTTCAATGTAAATATAGATCTTCCTGCAATTATCTTTATTGACGGTCATTTTGTCAGTATTTAGGTACCAGGCAAAAGCATTCCATTTAAGACATTCCCAGATATCCGAGGACATAGAATTACTGCATGCCTAAAGCTGTTGATTCATAACTTTTCAGATAGATAGAAAAATAAGCATGCCCTTGTTTTATCTCACTTGTAGATAATAAAAGCAAAGACCTAAAACTAACCTGGCATTAAAAGATTGCTAACTTCTCATGCTCACCTTCACCTCAGTTTCCTGATGATTTTAGTTCAGGAGATTTACTGCTTGTGTCTTACTCTAAGGAAAAATAATTAACCATCTCCCCACAGCCCTGAGGAAGACAAATCTCCACTGGTGTTTCTGATAAGCATCATTTAGAGTCTTGGGTCTCCTCTTTGTTTCAACTGCTTAAAGCAATAGATGTAAACTTCAGATCTAAAAGGCCCTCAGAGCTTGCTATATTTGAAAAAATGTGCTAATGGATCAATGGCCATAAACTTCACTTTTCTGCTTACCTGGGTTACCTGGTTACTCTCTATGCCTGCAAGATTTTGTGGGTCTTTATAGCTTGGTAAGAACAAAGAGTTAACAGAAGCTGGAGCATAATTTGTAACAGAAGCATCCCAGAAATTAGCAGAGATAGGAAAATGATGACAAAGGAGAAGGAGAAGGAGAAGAAAAAGAAGAGGAAGAGAAGGAGTAGGAGGAGGAGAAGGAAGAGGAGGAGAAGGAGGAGGAGGAAGAGGAGGAGAGGGGGGAGGAAAAGAAGGAGGAGGAGGAGAAAGTGGCAGAGAATTGGAACTAGAGTTGAGACAGAGAATTAGAAATAAGAAATTATAGACAGGGTAGAAGAATTAGAATAGAGGACAAGGAAGAGAGAACAATAAGGAGACATGGAGACATGGATAGAAAGAACATGTTGTTAGTGTGAGGACCCAAGAAAACTTACTTGGCCTTACAGACACCATTTTGAAAAAGGGCCTCCATTTTAAGACATCTGGTGATGGGAGATTGAACTGAGTTCCAGAAAAAAAAAAAAAAACTCAAAATGTGCTTTGGCAGCGAAATCTAAACAAATCCCCTAGACACAGTCAATCAGAAGACAGGGCAATAAACTTAACAAGACTCAGATGTTCTTGCAGACATCCAATTGTGGTTTCACTCCAATAGCCTGGCCAATGATTTTAAAAATCACATTGCTCCATACCCCCTGACCCAAACCTGAAATTCTAAAACATGTAACTCCCTGCTTGTGGTTTTTTTCCTTTAAAAACTCACTCTCCCCTGAGTTTGGGGCCTCATTCCCTCCATCCACTGTGTCAGTGTTGGATTGCTGACTAGGCTCAAGCTTGTCAAGAAAGACCCTTATGTGTTTACATAGGAAACCAGCTCCTTGGTGGTCTCATTGGGAATCTCACAATATGGTCATAACATTTGGTGCTTTGTCCAGGATCCCCCGTGACCACACAGATCCTAACCTGGAGGATCTCTGGCTGGCTAGTAAATAAGTGTCCTTGTTCTTTGTCTGTCCACACTCAGTTTCCTTATTTTTGCTTCTTCTGGCGCATCTGAATTGGTAATTATGATCAACAGAGGTTAGAGCGGACACAATGGACAGCCGTGATCACAAGGGGCTAGAAGACATTCCAGGCCCTGTTGGTGGGAACAGAGAGCCCAATTAACATCTCATGTCCTCAATTAAACAGAAAGCTTCATGTTTGGACAGTGTTTGAGCGCACAAGTGGGTCACTCCCACAAAGTAACAGCAAGCCGTCGTTCTACTTGTCACTTTGCTTTCCTGTTAGGGCAAACTTTTTTGCAGGGGACCAGCCTCAGCAGAGGAGTGGGTCTCAAATCTGGGATATCTGGAAGGTGAAGTGAGTACATAAACACAAAATTCTGATGCAAGCTGACAGGCTACCAGCTGCAGGGCAGATTCTTCTTCTAGCTGAGTTTCAAACCTCAGTCTTTTATTGTAAATTTTACACAAGGAAAATGATTCTTTTTTCTTGCCACAGGTTAATAATTACATGGGCAAAGCAGTTTATAAAAAGTACAAAGATTCTCTGAAATCAGAACATTATCATTCATCATCACACTTCCCCAGTTCCCAAGCCCCATGACAGTCACTATATTCTTAATTCTTAGGTGAGTTAATCATAAAACAACTTCTGAGGCTTTCACCTCAAAGGCTAACTACTTGGTGGTTTACAGAGGCATAGTTCAGTGGGTTTTACTCCATTGTCATACCTTTCCCATTGTTGTTCCTCACAACTCAAATACATATAATTTTGATTTATAAGGCCATAGGAAGTCAGCCCCAAAATCCTAGGGTCTTCAGAAACAATATTCATCATAACAAAGCTCCTTTCTGTTTCAGTATAACTCTTTTCCCAAGTTTCATAATCAGGCAAAGAACAATTTCTGCATTTTTCCCAAATTTCCCCAAGTCTTTCAGTTCCTGCCTGCTCTATCAGATCAGGAAGATTCATATTAACATATAGCACATCCATTCTCTCAGAAGCTACTGGTGTGGAAAGAAAAAGGAACATGAAGAACAAGTAAACTAGTAGAATTGCTATAGTCAGAATCATTTGTAACACTGCCAAATGTGTATACAGATGCCACAGAAGTGGTCCTCGGGGCACATAGGTGTTTTCTCCTTGTCTTTCAAGTAACATGCTCATTTAGCTGCTGTGTTGCCTGGAGGGAATTGCTTCCTGCATCTCAGGAACCATGTGTGGAAGGGGCCTTCCTCAAAGCCCTATGGTTACCCAAGAAACTGGCCATCATCCATTGCCAGAGAGAGGATGGACCCAACCTCAGGAGAAACAACCAGGCAGACAAAACCACCCTGCCAGTAGCTCTCCAGACTAATGTAGTATTTGCACATGTACTGGTAGACCCAGGGCACCTAATCTACCTGAGAACCCTAGGTATACTAAGGAAGATCTTGCATAGATTAAGAACCTCCCTATGACCCAGTATCTAGACAGGAGAGCTTCAGACAGTAAAATTATCCTGCCTAAGCAGCTGGGAAAGAGACTGCTCAACAAGATTCATCAATCTTCTTATATGGGAACACAGAGGATGTAAGACTTGGTTAGACAGTCAAAAATTAGAATCAAATGTACAAGAAAAAATTATAAATATTATCACCAACTGTAAAACCTGTTAGCTCACCAATGCTGTTACCAACCCTAAAAACTCTGGGTCTTGACTCAGATGAAAGTAGTCTAAAGCCTACTGGGAAGTAAATTTAACTGAGATAAAATCTTGCAAGTATGGTTATAAGTATTTGCTAGTATTTGTAGAAATTTTTCTGAATAGACAGAGGCTTTTCCCACCAAATATAAAATGGCACTAATGGTGACAAAGAAGTTACTTGAAGACATCCTGCCCAGTTATGGCTTTCCAATCATCATAGGGCCAGAAAATGGACCAGCTTTTGTGTCCCAGGAAAGTCAGAGTTTAGGCACCTCCCTGGAGAGTGGTTGGAAGTCACACTGTGCATACAGGACAGGTAGAAAGGATGAACAGAACTCTAAAAGAGACCCTAACTAAATTGACCTTGGAGACTGGTGTGAACTGGGTGGTAGCCTTCCCTTTGCCCTGTATAGGGTCAGGAATTCCCACCAGATGGGGTTTACCCCATTGGAAATCATGTTTGACACCCTACCTCCCACAATTCTCCACCTCCAGTCAGATTTTCTGGAAGACTTGGATGATAAAGACCTCCTCGATGCTATGCCAGGGGTCCAGTGGGTACACAAGGAAGTTTGACCCAAACTCAGAGCCTTCTATGAATCTGGCATTCCCGTGAAGCCCACAGGTTCCAACCGGAGGATTGGGTCTACATTAAGAGACCCTGCCTGGGGTTGCTGGAACCCAGATTGAAGGGACCATACGTCATCCTGCTAATCATGCCCATGGCCATCAAGGTTGATGGTATAGCCTATTGGGTCCATTACACCCATGCCAGGCCTGCTGATCCCTTCGCACTCAAAGAGTATTACCAAGACAAAGGATGGGAGGTGTCAAGAGATCCAGACAACCCCCTCAAATTCTGGGCATTGTGCAAGAGGTAGTATGGCTCCTGTTGGTGATTGCACCCATCGGCATCTGAACTGCAGGAAACCTGCATGACCCACGGAACCAAAGTTGGACAATTGTTGGCATAGACAGCAGTATAATAGCCAATAACACTACTTCTAATTAGATCCCTCTTGGAGCCTGGTTCCCTGACCTTTACATGGACCTCTGTAAACTGGCAGGAGAGATATGGGACCACCCCCCAACCATCATCTAGATCAAGGGATATCATATTACCAGTTTGGTTAAAATCTCCCAGAGATACGAGCAACCATTAAATCCCATGAGATCTATGTTTTCCCTGGTCATTCTCACTCCAAGTCCCAAAGATATAAATGTGGGGGACAGGAGGCATATTACTGTGCCAGCTGAGGATGTGAATCCACTGGATAGATCAACTGGTTACACCCTGTCACTGGGGATTTAACAACTGTTCAGCGAGTCAAAGATATGAAAAGGGCAAACACCTGTACAACAGCTTGCAACCTGTTGGTCATCAGCTTCACTGAAGCTGGAAAGAAGGCTGTCGGGGACCACTGTTAAGATTTGTGTTTTACAACTTTACAGCCAGACTGACTTTGACCATCAGCAGAATTCAGTTGCCCCTCACAGTCAAAATAGGCCCCAACCAGGTTATTAATCCTTCTGCACCCACATCCAAGCCAAGCACCCCACACCCGACCCCGACCATTGCACAGCCACAAGAGACCTGGCTCAGCTCATTGGCCCTGTAGTGACCATGGGCCCCCAGGCTAACTTGGTCCAGACAGAAGGCCCACTCCTAACCCTTCTTGACCAATCATTCTTAGTCCTAAATTCCACCTAATCCAATTTAACAGCTGTCTGCTGGCTTTGTTATGATACAGTTTCAGCCCCCTTATTATGAGGGGATTGCCATCATGAGGACCTAAGGTCAGACCTCTGATTCTATCCAGTGCTGCTGGCAATCCAAAGCACGGCTTACCCTCTGGCAGATCTCGGGTCAAGGCCACTGTAGAGGGGAAGTTTCACACTAAAAGACAACCCCACTGTAATCAGACCCTAATGCTTCCCAGCTCCCAGGAATTCCTGATTCCCCACAATGACACCTGGTAAGCCTGCTCCACAGGACTGTTGTGTGTGTGTGTGTGTGTGTGTGTGTGTGTGTGTGTGTGTATGTGTGTGTGTGTGTGTGTGTGTGTTTTGGTATTTTTTGTTTTACTTGTTTTTTTTTGGTTTTGATTTTCCTTTTGAGATTTTTAAACATAAGTCTTTATTGGTACTTTGGAAATTTCACATCATACACCCCAATGCCACTTACCTTCCAGCCCACCCATATATGTCCCTCATCCCTGCAGTATGCCCCCAAAATTAATTAAAAACAAACAAAATATCCACCTTGCTCTTCTATATTTCCAACACCTCTTCATTCATCCTAGTGGCATCAGGAGCCGTGGTAAGTCATAAAATTTTGTCCAATCAGCCCCACCCACAATATGTTCATTACAATGAGTCATTGTCTGGCTCAAGGCCTCTGGCACACCATCATCACTGGGCCTTCATCAAAACTCCTCTCAGATATCATGTTGTTGCCCTGAGTCATGGAGATCATGCTATTATCATTTTGCAGGACTAGTACCCTTCACGTACTCAAGCAGGTTATAAATGTGGCAGTTGTTCGGGTGGGCCAACCCAAGGTCCAGGATGTGGGTCTGAGTGGTGACTGAGTGTAAATGGAGATTGCACTTTGTTTCCCAGCCACACAGACCTGAATAATCACACAGAAACTATATTAATTACAACAGTTTGACCAATGGCTTAGGTGCATTTCTAGCAAGGTCTTATATTTTAAATTAACCCATTTCTATTAATCTGTATATCCCCATGAGGCTATGGTTTACTGGTGAGTTTCTGGCATCTTTCTCCTTTTTCAACTACATTGTGTCTGCCTGACTCTGTCTTCTTTCTCCCTGCATTCATTTTAGTTTTCTCACCTACCTATATTCTGCCCTGCCACAGGTCAAAGATCTCTATTAACCAATGGTAATAAAATATACTCATAACATATGGAGGGGAATCCACATCAGCTGAGTTGGTTGATCCTGGCATTTGAAACCAGCCCCTCAGATGACGGGTGGAGCCAGCTCTCCTAGGCCCATGCCATTAGAGCCAGCTCTCCCACACCTGTGGTAAGGGGTGAGACCATCTCTCCTGAGTGTTGGGGTCAGCTCTTCTATGGCAGAGGAGTGGTTCTAGCTCTCCCATTGTGGTGTCCAGTGAGAGGCAGGGCCAGCTGTCCTGGAGACAGTGAGTAAGAGGGCTAGCCTTAGCACAGCCCTCAGATTTCAACATGCATAGTTCCTCTGACTCCTGTAGTAACACAAGCCATGGGTATTAGCCCAGACCCTGGCTTCTGTTGGGCCATGGACCTAGGCATGGCTTATGGCTCTAGCCTGGACCCAGCCCCATGTTGCTGTACAGGTCACTCAAATTGGCATGTCCCCTGTGGCAGCAAGACCCTCAGAAACCAAAATGGCCACAGGTAGCAGTCCAGACCCCTGGCAGCTGCATTGCCTTCAATGGTATCAGGTACCATGAACATCAACACAGACCTTGGCTGGTGTGGGAGGTCTTTCTGTCTATGTGTTGCTTCTAATGGTTAATGAATAAAGAAACTGCCTTTGCCTATAGCATGGGAGGAAGAAGGCAGAGTCAGGGAGACACCATGGAGCCACCGCCAGGGATAGATGTGCTGAGACTTTGCTGGTAGGCCATGACCTCATGGTGATATACAGATTAATGGAAATGGGTTAAATTAATATGTAAGAGTTAGCTAATAAGAAGCTAGAGCTAATGGGACAAGTGGTGATTTAATTAGTACAGCTTCTGTGTGATTATTTTGTGTCTAAGCTATCTGGGCAGCCAGGAATGACCAAGTAGCCTCTCTCCCTACTACACTTGGCTGCTGTAGGGCCACAGATCCAGACATGGCCTTCAGCAGCACCCCTGGCCCAGATGATACTATGGCCCACATGGCCCTTGGACACCAATATGATTATAGAATGCAGATTAGATTCTTGGCATCTATGTGGCCTTTGGTGGCACCATGGGTCCATGGACATCACAGACCCCAATAGGACGAGGGACCCAGCTATGGTCCCCAGCCACAGCACAGGCTCGGATGTTACCACAACCCCAGTCAGCAGCACAGTGTGAGAGAGAAAAACAGAAAGAGACACAGAGAGAAGTACTGAGAGAGAAAGAGAGAGAGAGAGAGAGAATCAGAGGACATGAAGTTTAGTAGGTAGGGAGGTGGGAAGGATCTGAGAGGAATTGGGGAGAGAAATAATATGAACAAAATATATTGTATAAAAATCATAAGAACTCATTATTATATATCAACCTAAAATTACATATAATATATATAAAGTTATACACAAGTATATAATTTAAAGGAAATTTAAATTTTCCCATCTGGGCTAACAATATTCCCCTATAGAGAAAGATAGCCTAACAAAACCTTTAACATAAACATGGTAGTTGTAACAGCCAGTTTATAATGTTATGATAGTCTCTTGGTCAACTCAGATAAACAAGTCAAAACCTCTAACAAAAGAGAGAAGGAGACAGAGATAGAGACAGGGAGTCCAAGAGACAGGAAGAATTGTTGAACTGTTTATCATGGTTGTCCAAGAGACTAGGAAAAAATTATGAGCTACTGCTGTTACCCTTGTTTAACTTCCAGAGGTGGAAGTTAAGTCCCTGTTGCTGAAGACACCATGGATATACTTTAGACACAGGACCTAGAGGACCTAGAGTGGACATGAAATCTTATTCACTGAGGACTAGTTTTTGTGGTGCCAGAAGGTACCATGAAAGATTCCAAGAGAGAGAATCAAACAATAGTACTTCCCAGGCTCATCATGTCTATGAATATCAACAGTGATCAGCATGGCAAATATAACCCCAGTAGCACAGACAATAAGAGCATCAATAAATAAATGGGACCTTCTGAAACTGAGAAGGAAGAAGGGTAGAAGGAAGAAGAAAAGGAGAAGAGGAGGGGAGAAGGGGAGGGTTGGGAAGAGCTTGAGGGAATGGGATAGATGAGATGGAGAAAGGACAGATATGAGAACAAGGAAAGAGATATCTTGATTGAGGGAGCCATTTTGGGGTTAGCAAGAAACCTGGCTCTAGAAAAATTCCCAGGAATCTACAAGGATGACCCCAGCTAAGACCCTAAGCAATAGAGGAGAGGGGGCCCTAACTGGCCTTGCCCTGTAGTCAGACTGATGAATATCTTAAATATCACCATAGAACCTTCATCCAGCAACTGATGGAAACAGAGGCAGAGACACACATTGGAGCACTGGATGGAGTCCCCAAGGTCCAGTTGAAGAGCAGAAGGAGGGAAAGTATGAGCAAGGAAGTCAAGACCATGAGGGGTTCACCCACTGAAACAGTTTGCCTGAGCTAATGGAAGCTCACCAACTCTGACTGGACTGGGAATGAACGAGCATGGGATCAAATTAGTCCCTCTGAATGTGGTTGACAGTTGGGACAGACTGATGGGCCAATGACAGTGGCACTCGTATTTGTCTCTTACTGAATGTACTGTCTTTTTGGGATCCTATTCTCTTTGGATGTATACCTTGCTCAACCTGGATGTAGTGGGGAGAGCCTTGGATTTTCCACAGGGCAGGGGGCTTTGCCCTCTCTTAAGATTGGAGGGTGTGTGTGGAGGGTGTGTGGAGGGAGTGGGAGAGAAGTGGGAGGAGGGGAGGAAGTGGGAATTTGGATAGGTACTTTTTTAAGTAATAAAATAAAAATAAAAAATGAAAATCTGTTGATGTAATTCATCATATAAACAAATTGAAAAAAACACATAATCATCTCCTTAGATGCAGAAAAAGCTTTTGACAAAATACAGCATCCCTTCATGAAAAAGGTCTTGGAGAGAGCAGGAATACAAGGAAAATTCTTAAACATAATAAAGGCACCAGCCAGCATCAAACTAAATGAAGAGAAATTCTAATAGATCCCACTGAAATCAGGAACAAGACAAGGTTGTCTGCTCTCTCAAAACCTATTCATATAGCACTTGAGGTTCTAGCAAGAGCAATAAGACAACTAAAGGAGATCAAGGGGATAAAAATCAGAAAAGAACAAGTCAAATTCTCACTATTTGCTGATGGTATGAGAGTTTACATAAGTCACCCCAATTATTCTACCAAGTAAATTATACAACTCATAAACACCTTCAGTAATGTAGCAGGATACAAAATTAACTTGAAAAAATTCAGTAGCCTTCCTTTACACAGATGATAAATGGACTGATAAAGAAATCAGAGAAACACCACCCTTCACAATAGCTACAAACAAAATAAAATATATTGGAGTAACTCTAACCTGCTATGGGACAATAGTTTGTACCCTGTCAATTGTATTTGAATAAAATGCTGATTGGCCAGTAGCCAGACAGGAAGTATAGGCAGGGCAACAAGAACAGGAGAATTCTGAGAAGAAGAAATCTCATTCTGCAGTTGTTACCCAGCCACAGAAGAAGCAAGATGTGACTGCCTAGCCAAAAAAGGTACCGAGTCTTGTGGCTATCTCAGACAGGAATAATGGGTAAATGTGTTATAAGAATTAGCTAAAGGCCTGAACCAGGACCTCTGCCAGTCTGGGCATGAATCTGGGACCTCCGAGGGAGTAGGCAGGAACCAGAGATCTCTGCAGAGTCAGGCATGAGTCTGGGACCTCAGAGGGAGTAGGCCTGAGCCAGGACTTCTGTGGGTCCAGGCTTTGGTCTGGGATATCAAAGGGAATAGGCAGGAACCTGAAAACTCTGCGGGTCTGAGCATGAGTCTGGGACTTCTGAGGGAGTAAGTCTGAGCCAGATCCTTTGCAGTTCTGGGTGCACCTGAGCCTGGGAACTCCAAGGCAGTAGACGAGAGCCAAAAACCTTTGCAGGAACAACTCCAAGCCAGGGACTTCTGCAGGAGGGGATCCAGACCAGGAATTATAGAAACAGGTCAAAGCCAATAACCTAGGCCAAAATAGGCCTGAGACAGCAAATTCCAAGGGAACAGAGCAAAGCACAGGAGCACTGTGCTATCTACAGGAACATGGAGTAACAAATGGGGTAACTAGAACTGCGGCACTGACTGTACCATGAGGAACAACCATTTGAGCTTTGGATTCACTGGCACCTAGAAGATTAATCAACAGAATCTCAGACAGCCCCAACCACACCTATTAGAGAAAAAGATGAGTAGAAAAGGTAAGAACACATGCTACACCACAAAGAGCAACACAACACCAGTAAAACCAAAAGAACCTACAGCAACAAGACCTGAACAACCAAATATAGATGAAGCAGAAGAACATGACTTAAAAAATAACTTCAAGAGAATGTTTGAAACTCTTAAAGAAGAAATGAGAAATTCCCTTAAAGAAATTGTGGAAAAAAACAAACAAAAAATTGGAAGACATCAGCAAATCCCTTAAAGAAAACCAAAAAAAAAGAAATCAAATATATGAAAGCAACTATTCAAGACTTGAAAACTGAAATAGAGACAATAAAGAAAACACAAGCCGAGGGAGTTCTAGAATCCGAAATCATGACAAAATGATCAGGAACCATAAACACAAGCATGAACAGCAGAATACAATAGATGGAAGAGAGAATCTCAAGCACTTAAGATACAATAGAGGAAATAGACTCATCAGTTAAAGAAAACATTAAATCAAACAAAAGCTTAACCCAAAATATCCAGGAAATATGAGGACACCATGAAAAGACCAAATCTAAGAATAATAGGTATAGAAGAAGGAGAAGTTGTTCAACTCAAAAGCACAGAAAATATATTTAACAAAATCATAGAAGAAAACTTTCCAAACCTAAACAAAGATATACCTATGAAGATACAAGAAGCTTACAGAACACCAAATAGACTGGATCCAAAAAAAAGTTCTCTCACCACATAATGATCAAAATAATAAACATACAGAATAGTGAAATAATATTCAGAGCTGCAAAGCAAAAAGGCCAAGTATCATATAAAGGTAGACCTATCAGAATTACACCTGACTTCTCATTAGAGACAATGAAAGCCAGAAGGTCGTGGTCAAGCATTATGCAGACATTAAGAGACCACAGTTGCCAGCCCGGAAAACTATACCTAGCAAAATGTTCAATCACCATAGAAGGACAAAACAAGATATTCCATGACAAAACTAGATTTCACAAATACCTAGCCAAAATCCCAGTCCTACACAAAATACTAGAAAGAAAACTCCAACCCAAGGAAGTTGGCTACACCAACAAAAACACAGACAATTGATGGTCTCATAGCAGCAAATCCCAAAGAAAGAAAAAATGCACAAATTAACATCACCAACAATGAAAACTAAATTAACAGGAGATAGCAATCCCTAATCCTTAATATTCCTTAATGTAAATGGATTCAACTCACCAATAAAAAGGCACAGGTTAACAGATTGGATACAAAACCAGAATCCATCCTTCTTCTGCATACAAGAAACACATCTCAACCTCAAAGACAGACATCGTCTCAGAGTAAAGGGTTGGGAAAAAATATGCCAATCAAATGGACCTAAGAACCAAATGGGCATAGCTATCCTAATATTTAACAAAATAGACTCCAAGCTAAAATCAATCAAAACAGACAAAGAAGGTCATTTCATATTAGTCACAGGAAAAATCCATCAAAAGGAAATTTTAATACTGAATACCTATGCCCCAAATACAAGGGTATCCTCATATGTAAAATAAACACTTTTAAAGCTTAAATCATACATTAAACCCCACACACTAATAGTGAAAGACTTCAACACTCCCCTCTCACCACTGGACATGTCAGTCAGACAAAAAATGAACAGAGAAATAAGAGGACTAACAGATGTTATGACTCAAATGGACTTAACAGACATCTATAGAATACTCCATCTGAACAGAAAAGAATATACCTTCTTCTCAGCACCTCATGGAACCTTCTCAAAAATTGACTACATACTCCGTAACAAAAACAAACCTCAACAAATACAAAAAAATTGAAATAACCCAATGTACCTTATCAGATCACCATGGTTTAAAACTAGAAGTCAACAGCAATACTAATTCCAGAAAACCCACAAACACATGGAAATTAAACAATGTTCAACTGAATCATCAATGTGTCAAGGAAGAAATAAAGGGAGAAATTAAAGATTTCCTAAAATTCAATGAAAATGACCACACAACATACCCAAATTTATGGGGCACAATGAAAGCAGTGTTAAGAGGAAAGTTCATAGCACTAAATGCCTACATAAAGAAGCTGGAAGAATCCCACACTAGTGAATCAACAGAACATTTGAAAACTTTAGAACAAAAAGAAGTAAACTCACCTAAGAGAACTAGAAGGCAGGAAATAATCAAATTGAGAGCTGAAATCAACAAAATAGAAACAAAGAAAACAACACAGAGAATTAATGAGACAAAGAGTTGGTTCTTCGAGAAAATCAACAAATTAGACAAACCTTTATCTAAACTAACCAAAAGGCAGAGAGAAAATATTCAAATTAACAAACACAGAAATGAAAAGGGGGACATAACAACAGACATGGAGGAGATACAGAGAATAATCAGGTCATATTTCGAAAACCTGTACTCCACAAAATTGGAAAATTTAAAGCAAATGGACAACTTTCCGGATAAATATCCCTTACCAAAATTAAATCAAAACCAGTTAAGCAAATTAAACAGAACTATAACTGCTGAAGAAATAGAAACAGTCATCAAAAGTTTCCCAACCAAAAAAAAAAAAAAAAAAAAAAAAAAAAAAAGCCCAGGACCAGATGGTTTCAGATCAGAATTCTACAAGACTTTCAAAGAAGAACTAATAATACTCCTCAAATTATTCCACACAATAGAAACAGAAGGAACATTGGCAAACTTTTTTATGAGGCTACAATTACTCTGATACCCAAACCACAGAAAGACATTACTAAGAAAGAGAATTACAAACCAATCTCAGTCATGAACATTGATGCAAAAATACTCAATAAAATACTGGCAAATCAAATCCAAGAACACATCAGAACCATCATCCACCATGATCAAGTTGGCTTCATTCCATACATGCAGGGATGGTTCAACATTCGAAAATCTGTCAATGTAATCCAACATATAAACAAACAAAAATAAAAACCATGTGATCATCTCATTAGATGATGAAAAAGCCTTTGACAGAATACAACATCCCTTCATGATAAAGGTCTTGGAGAGAGCAGGGATACAAGGAATACACCTAAGCATAATAAAGGCAATATACAGGAAGCCAACAGCAAACATCAAACTAAATGAAGAGAAACTCCCAGCAATTCCACTGAAATCAGGAACAAGACAAGGTTGTCCACTCTCTCCATATCTATTCAATATAGTTCTTGAGGTCCTAGCTAGAGCAATAAGACACCCAAACGAGATCAAGGGGAGCAAACGCTCACTGTTTGCTGATGATATGATAGTTTACATAAGCAATACCAAAAATTCTACCAAGGAACTTCTATGATTCCTAAACACTTTCAGTAAATTAGCAGGATAGAAGATTAACTCAAAAAAAATCAGTAGCCCTCCTGTACACAGATGAAAAAGGGCTGGGAAAGAAATCAGAGAAACAACACCTTTCACAATAGCCACAAATAACATAAAATATTGAGTGAGGTAACCTAGACCCAGAAAAACAAAACAAATATCAATGTACTCTCTAATAAGTGACTTTTAGATATAAAGGGGGAAAAGTTTGCAATTCACAACCCCAGAAAACCTAGACAACAAAGAGAACCCTAAGAGAGGCATATATGGATATAATATACATGGGAAGTAGAAAAATACAAGATCTCGTGAGAAAATTGGGATCATGGGGTCCATGGAGAGGGTAGAAGGGGAATGGAGAAGGGAGATAGGCGGAGAAAAATATATAGCTCAATAAAAATAATTTTAAAATCATATATAAAAAATCACACAGGATAATTTAACTGCCTTAGTAACTATTAGAATATGATTGATCAGTGCTTGCTTCAGGTTTTTGTTACTATAAAGGATAGCTTTAAATAATAAATGAATAGAAATAAAAACTCAAAAACTGAATGATCTCTAGACAAATTTTCTATATTGTTACCCTCTGAGACCTCTTGCGCTGGGTCTTCTTAGTCTACACTGCTCTCAGTACTACTGTATTCCAAGCTTTGGTTAGGATGGCCTATTAAGTCCCACTTATAACATTCAATTTATTTTATTAATCCAAAGTCCCAAAGTCCAAAATAGCAACCTGGTCAGGCCTATCAAATAAACATCATAGTCACTGGTACCAACTTTCCACTATCATGACCAAAACAACTAATATGTAAGCCTTTCAGGGCCATTCTCATCGAAAATACCAGAAGCACTAAATGTTCTTCTATCCCAAATATTCAAACACTTCTACAAACCTCCCAAAAGCAACATAATCAGATCTATCACATCAATATCTCATTATTTTCTGCCAACTTCTGTTCCATATTGCCTTCTATTTAAGTGATAAACACTTTGACCAAAAAAGCACCTTGGAAAGGAAAGGGTTTATTTTATATTACAGCTTACAATCTATTATGATAGAAGACAAGCCAGGAACTCAAGACAGGAAATGATGCAGAGATCTTGGAGGAATGCTGTTTACTGGCTTGCTCTCCATGAGTTCCTCAACTTGCTTTTTTATACAGTCCAGGGCCATTTTCCCAGGTGTGTCACCACCCTCCATGTGCTACCCTCTCATTTCAGTCATTCAGCTAGAAAATACAGCATAGACTTGCCTACAGACCAGTTTAAAGGAAACATTGTTCAGCTGACGTTTCTCTACCCAGATGAGCCTGATTTGTGTCAAATGGTCAAATGAAAGCACAATAACCTACTGAATTGCAAACACATAGTTCACTAAAGTATCTAACTTTTACTTTTGAAAAGTGCTATGGGGGCTGACAAGATGGTTCAGTGGGTAAAGGTATTTGCCACCAAGCCTGATGACCTGAATTTGATCCCTGGAGACCATATCATGCAAGGACAGAATAGACTCCATAAAGTTGTCCTCTGACATTTACGTATGTGATGTAGTGCATTCACACACACATGCGCACACACATATATGTATGGATGCATGTATGTATGCATATGCACACATACACACATGCATGCATGTACACATGCATACATACACTAAATAATTTTTAAAGGTCATAAATAAGATAGTCAAGACACTTGTAGTAGGAGGCCTCTTGTTCATTCCCAGCTGCAGAGCCCCAAAATAATCACACAGAAGCTATATTACTTAAATCACTGCTTGGCCAATCACTTAAGCATATTGCTCGCTAGCTCTTATATCTTTGGTTAACCCATTTCTATTAATCTGTGTAAACGCCACATGGCTGTGGCTTACTGGCAAGGTTCCACTGTGTCTGCCTGCTGCAGTGGCTACATGGCTTCCCACGACTCTGCCTTCTTCCTCACAGCATTCAGTTTAGTTTTCCCTGCCTAGCTCTACTCTGCCCTGTTACAGGCCAAGACAGCTTCTTTATTCATTAATCAATAAAAGCAACACATATACAGAAGGATTTCCCATACCAGACACTGGTCAGATGAAAGAAGAACTCTTAATATTGGGACCTCAGCTACCAAAGGAAGTTCTGAGTAAAGAGTGCAAAGATGACAGAGAAAAGCAATGAAGAGTCAAACACTGAAGATTCCACATGAATATCATAGTCTAAACTTCCAAAGATAGGAATAATTTAAGGATGTTGGATGCTAGAGTTGATAATATAAACATTTCATTTTCCCACTCTTTATTATGTCTTCAGTGTTAGAATATTTGGCTCAAATAAGGAATTAAAAATTACTGATATGGCTTTATTGCTCATGATGTATTTCATCAATATAGAATATCACTGTAATACAGGTTTGGAAGAAAGAACATTTATATTTTCTCATTGGCACAAGTATGTGTGTGTTTGCTTTATCATAAGCATGGATTTATTTTATATAATATCATAATAAGGAAAATATTTATTTTGATTTAAAATAAATTATTAATGAATGAAAAGTAATTTCGCAATAAGTACTGCATGACTAACAAAAAAAACATTTATCTATGATATGACCTCCCTCACTTGGAAATAAAAGAACTTTATAAATTTTTTAAATGACTTCATTATTTCAATTGCAGTCTCTGTTCTCATCCCAGTCTTTAAACTTTAAATCACATTGAATCATTTATCACACTAAATGATGGTAGTGAATCACAGACAAATTTATATATTGTCAAAAAATCTGGATCTTAAAATGTACATATTTAATTATGCTGTTAAAGTGCAGGTTGGAGATGGGAAGACAAGAATAAGTCTCTCCCTCAAGAAAAACACTCCCTGAAAGTGAATTACAATTTTAGAACATACCACAAGTGGCTCCAGGAACTCTCCTGTTTAAAACTAATCTCAAAGGTCTAGACCTCCTTGGTTAAATAAAGCAGCCTGATACATAGCTTTAGAAACAAGTTTCACAATTATATTATAAATATAACTGTAGCAGATGATGCTACAGAGGAACTAAACTATGATATATTAAGCAATGCTACCATCTTATGGCCAAGAACAGAAAATTCAACAAAAGGAAATTGAGAGTAGGTCAGATGGAAGGCATATGAATCCAATTAAAAGCAGAGTATAAAAGTATTCCATGACTCTAGTCCTTCATTATGCATTGTATGCAATACACAATAATGTAAGAGCCTCAGGTATGCCTGAGTTGTCTTGTGACCAAAGTCATGGGATGACCACAAGGCCCCTTAAGCAAAACAATCACTGTTTTCCACAAAGATGCTTCAAGGTCAAGGTCATTCTAAAAACAGCTCTTTATTCCAATATCTACCCCATACAGTGTCTCTGCTAAATTCCTACAGCATGCAGGTAAAAATGCTTTATTTCATCTAATGATATACACCAGAACCTGGGACTGTGTCTTTCAGCATTAGCATCTTTCAGCATTAAGATTAAGGGAATTTTAGCCAGCCTGGATCCTGGGACTCAACGGTTTCTCTTAATCATTAACTTGAGCTATGATCTGGCAACTCCTTAAGTAAAACTCATAGGACCCCAATGTGTAATGTTTTCTTGTTTATTCATCAAAATTCTGTATGAGCTAGCATTATTATTTTCAATTATAGAGTACAGTTTAGGAAGAAATCTTTAATCCATAGGTAAATATACCCAGTAGAATAGGATGTTTCCATGAGATAACCACATTACATTACAGGCAGTGGAGAATCTCCCCAATTCATCCATGCCAGACGCCAGAGAAAGATAGCAACAGCAAACATGTAAAGGTGCAGCAGCAAAAGACATCTGCCATCTTAGGGGCCTTACCTAACCAAGATTGGCCCATCAAAGTCTCCTCCTGGTGGGCGGACACTTTGAACTTCTATTTTTCCACCCACTTCTTCTCTGACATGGCCACTGGCAGTGAAGTCTAGATGTTCATTAGTTTTTTTCATCATCCTTTTAACCCTTTCCTTCTAGCCTATCTCCATTCCTTTGTGACTCCCTGTGGACACAGATTTCTCTCTACCAGGGACTTCCATGCATCACTAGAGTGGGACATAGATTAGTGCATCTCAGAGAAGTTTCTTCTTGCAGTAAATAGTAATTAACACAGAGACCCACACTGCACAATTCCTCTAGAGCACTCAGTGCTAAATGGGATTTCTTTCTCAAACCTTTCTCCTCAAGGCTTGGAAATATATACAGAACAAGAAGGGAAAAGATCATCAGAGCCAGAGGTGGTGATTGACAACAAAGAAATGGCATCTTCCGGATATAACAAGGCTGAAACATACACGAACTCACAGAAACTGTGACAGTACACACAAGATCTACACAGGTACAAGCCATAGAAAAATCCCAGTCCTGAAAAGTGGAAACTGACACAAAGTTCCGCTACTAATCAAGTCTATTTCCAATGATACCTACTTAGAAAGGAAAAAATCAGTTTTCTTTCTAATGGAGTGTTACTGAGTATATCAACCACACTCCTGGGCAGATTCCCCTACTAGGGGTACTTGACCAACAAAAATGGACTCAAAGTTTTTGTGTGGTTGCTGTTGTTTGTGTGTGTGTGTGTGTGTGTGCATCTGTGTGTGTGTTTGTGTGTGTGTGTGTGTGTGTGTGTGTGTGTGTGTGAGAGAGAGAGAGAGAGAGAGAGAGAGAGAGAGAGAGAGAGAGCTTTTAGTTTTGTTTCATTTTGACAATTTTTGTTATATTGATTCTTTGGTTGTTTTGATATTGGGGTTTTTGAGAAACACACATGCAGGGTGAACATGAAGTTGAATGGGTATGGATGTGCATGGGCGCCCACAGAAGTGGGTCCACTCCACCTTGACTGAAGGTCAGAGAGCTTAAGCCTACTCTTGCTCTTTCAAAGTTTTTGACAAGAAGTCCGACTTAAGGAGTGGCTACAAACAAGATATCCTGACCTAATGTATGGTTACTTGGTGTTTTGGATATTAACATGGCCCACCTCCCTGACCAATGGCCAGGGAATTAAAGTGTATTATTGCTCTTTCATTTTTAAGACAGGAGGTTTGACACAGGGAATGGCTGCCTACAAAATAATTGTTCTAAGGTGCTGTTGCTGCATATCCTGCCTAAAATATCAGAATGCTTAACTCAGGAAAGAGTGGTTTGATATCTCAGGTATCAAAGCAAGTTATTTTTCTGTTTTTCCTTTGTGTCATGTTAAAGCAGTCTTTTGCCTTCTTCCCCCTTTTTTGGATTGGGGTATATAAATAAACATATGGAAAATAAACGTGGGCAGATTCAGTATTTACTGGGTTGCCCTTCTGGTACTATCCTATGTCTCTGTATTTCTTTCATATCTCTGTTCCTCTTGTCTACCATTTCTAATCCACACACTTCTACCCTGAAACATACAAACCCATTGAGGCTGGACCCCAACAGAGATGGGAAGTATCTGGGAGGAATTGGAGAAGGGAAAAATATCAAAATATAAGGCATGAAAAAATAATAAAGGTTACATTCAATTCGAGAATAGGTCTCAGCTATTTGTGACATGCTAAAATAAGCAACATGTGTTCATTTCAAACCCTGTGATTTAGCATCCAATTACAGGGCACATTCACTAGATGTCTGACTACTTGTACTCCCTTATAGAAGAACTAGTGACATCTTTTAAATCCATTGTCACTATTTCTTTCCCATCATAGCCACTATCTCCCACATGAGTATCACCCAGAATCTACTAGAAAGAAATCAAAATAAGTAAACATTCCTTAAACTCTGATTTCTGGAAAGCTCTTCACCTGGAATACCTAGGTTTAAAATGTGATTCCTGCACTCCAGGACACTAATCAGTGAACAAAACTAGAATCATTTTATGAGCACAATGTCATGCAGAAACTTACTAAAAATTAGGCTAACAAAGATAGTTTTCTTGATGAAATATGCAGTGGTCTGAAGCTCCAACACTTTGTCATGCCCTTTACCATTAGGGAGCTCAGTTTGGAAGAAACAGGTTAAGACTAAGATTTCTTCAGGTTATGGGGGAAAGGTTAATTTGAGTCTTATTTTCATAATGCAGAAGTGTTGGAAATAAAGCACACTTTGTGTTTTCTTATTTGTGGTCTTTTCCCCTTTATTTTCTTTATTAAAAGTACTTTTTTTCAGATAAACTAAATGAAATTTTTGTATTAGTTGCATTTGTTTTAAATCCATGTATACACAGCTAGATAACATCTCAGAAGAGCAACAAAAAACACAGAACTAGGACTGTGCAAAATGACCAAGCAGAGACACTCAGGACACATCAGCTTTCCAATGAGGGTATAAGCAAAGAGACATGTATATTGTTTCAAGTAACCACAAGAAAACACCGGATACCAACAGTCCGAAAGTGGAAAATCACTGCAATCCAAAGGCCTAACACATCAGCATAGCATGAGGAATTAAAAAAGAAAAACCAATCTCTTCTGCTCTCTGGCTGGTGAGAAGTACTGTCCCTTCTGTGTAAGTAAAGGCAGAAGGTGATGGCCCGCCAAGCTGTCAGTTCAGCTCCTGGCATCTTGACAGCTTACACTCTAAATGGGCAAAGATGATGACTTCATAGCATCTCTCAGTAAATTTCAAGGGAGCTACAGGAGAAAATCATCTTTAGACATGAACCATTTCTTTTTAAAGTTTGAGTGCCCTAGGGGTCAGAGGTCCTGTGTAGTCCAGTCTCTGACACCTGACGTACATTCTGTTGCAGTGCCTTAGCAGCATATCGCTGTTTCACAAGACAGACCTCGCTTGGTGGACTGACACAAGCACAGTGAGTGTGATACACTACAAGGAATGAGTATTGGGAGCACAGAATAAACTTCTACTGTTGTTCTGCTAAGTGGATGCAGTATTAAACTGACACTTAGTGACTTACTGTTATACCTGTAGATGAATGCATCTCTCAGCCCACATCAGAGAAGCTTCTATTTGTAATAGACTGCAATTAACACAGAATCTAAGAATTAGCCAAGGTGCACAGAAGAAGACAACATGAAGTACTGAGTCCTAAAGGGAACATCTGTATCACATTCCTTCCTTCCAAGGCTCAGGGATCGTTGTGGAAGAGAGAGCAAAAAAGGCTGTAAGAGTCAGAGGAAGTGGTTGAGTACAAGGCAACAGTGTTCTTTGAATACAACAGGGCAACTGCACATACAAATCCTCACTTTGTGAAAGTCCTGTTCAAGCTCCAGCCAGACCAAATCCTAACATGGAGAGAGGAGGTGAACACAAAATCTCATCCCTAGCCCAGGAGCTTTTCACATTTGATAGCTGCATATAGAGGAAGAGTTGGGTTTCCTTAAGAATGTAGCCCCTGGTCAGTTGATCATGCTCCTGTGGAAGGGCACACATTGAAGAATATATGGACAGCACAAATTGGATGTCATTGGTAAAGAAACAAAAAGAGGACACAAAGTTGGGTAAGCATGGCAGAACAGTGAATCTGAGAGTAGTTGAGAGAATGCTGAATTTGATCAAAACACATTGCACAAAATTCTCAAAGAACTAATAACAAAATGAAAGAAAAAACTCTAAAGGCAGTGTAATTATTCTGCTCTAGTTCATTCCAGTGAACATTTGAGCTGAAAGAATTCCAACCAGCTTCAGCTGCTTATGATTTATACTTGCTAGAATCCAGGCAGGACAAGTGAAAGGGAGTTACCAATGCACTGCCCCCAGGGTTCACAACATAATAAAATGCCCAGAATAACTTTGTTGTTAGGTAATAATACAATATGCTCTTACTTGGTCCTCATCTGAGAGTTGTTAAGTTTTCCTTTTCTTTTTTGTTTGACGTGTTTGGTTTGTTTTTGTTTGTCTTATGAGGTGCTGGAGATCCATCATGAGGCTTCACATATGCTGAGTTCATGCTCTGACATTAAGCTATACCCCCCTCCAGATGAGATACATTTAGTCCAGCTTCAACCAACACCCACCCCCACTCAAATGTGGGAAGCACTTCTTCCAACTTAAAAGAACCATAAGAGATAAGCACACATCTGGACAGCAGTTCCAGCCATGTACAACTGCTGATTGAGATGACTTGAGATGCTGCTGCCAGGCAGAGACACCCACAGTAGCAGCACAGAGGAATAACACAACTGTAGACACACTTATAGAAGTCCTCTCCATCAGTTACATCCATACCACTGACCATGCCTGATGACAGCAATGCTGTGATTGCTTAGAGAAGAGGCTGTAACTCTTGCCCTACATCTCTCCATACAACACCCACACCAGTGACAGATTAGAGACCAAATACTTCATAACCTTGCCCAAGACTAGAAAATCTGTAAAATAAATTCTTTAAAGTAACAGAGCTATTATAAGAAGTACCCCCAGAAGGCCTTGTACTCTAATGTGGCTACCTACCACACTCATCGTGGGAATAACCATAGAGGATATATCATGAATATACACCATGCCTTTCCCGAAATGCTAAAGTGTTCCAATTACTTCAAAACATGAGGAGGCAATGCATCTTTCCTACTTTACCATACTGTGTAGATACTGTGTGCAAATGTAATAACCAGTGCCAAAGAAGCTGCATGAAACCCTGGATTCCATCTTCAGTAACATGTAAACTGAGCATGGTTGCACATTGTCCAGTACTCAGGGGGATTGAAGGGGGTGGTTTAAAAGCTCAAGAATATCTTCTACAGCAGAGTAAGTGTAGTTTAGAGGCTTCTTGTTTATTCCCAGCTGCCCAGACCATGAAAGAATCACTCAGAAACTATGTTATTTAAATCGCTGCTTGACCAATCACTTAAATATATTGCTAGCTGGCTCTCATATCTTTGGTTAACCCATTTCTATTAATCTGTGTATCAGCACATGGCTGTGGATTACCAGCAAGGTTCTGGCACATGTGTCTCTAGCAATGACTACACGGATTCTCTTTAACTCCACTTTCTTTCCCCCAGCATTCAGTTTAGTTTTCCCCACCTAGCTCTATCCTGCCTTGCACAGACCCAAAGCAACTTCTCTATCAATCAATGGTAATAAAACATATTCACAGCATGCAGAGGGGAATCCCACATCAAGTAAGTAAGTTTGAGTCCAGCCTAGAATATATATATATATATATATATATATATATATATATATATATATATAGTGTGTATCTTATGCATACATAACTTACTCATTAACAATAGAGTCCAAAAATATAAAAACTAGGTATACCACCTGATAATTTAAAAAATTAAACTTGATGAGATTCAAGAAAATTTATGTAAACTGTTAAATGAAATTAAGAATATTATGCAGGACACAAATGGGGAATGGATCAAAGAGGATTTTGAAAAAGAATCAATCACAAAATCTAGAAAGTAAGTGATCAGTAAATCACACACAACACTTCAGTCAAAACCCTCAACAGAAGACCAAGCCAAGTAAAATAAAAAATATTAATAAATATCAGGCTGCATTATAAGTCTCTGTCTCATAAAAAAGGAAAAGGAAAGGATGGTGTAGGAGGTCCTTCTGTCTTTGTGTTGCTTTCATTGGTTAATAAAGAAACTGCTTTGGGCCTGTTGATAGGACAGAACTTAGGTAGGCAGGGAAGACAGAACTAAATGCTGGGAAAAAGAAGGGCGGAGTCAGAGAGACACTATGGAGCCACTGCCAGAGTCAGACATGCTGAATCTTTGCCGGTCAGCCACTACCACGTGGTGATATACAGATTAATAGAAATGGGTTAAATCAAGATATGAGAGTTAGCCAATAAGAGGCTAGAGCTAATGGGCCAAGCAGTGATTTAATTAATACAATTTCCATGTGGTTATTTCGGGGCTAAGCTAGCTGGGCAGCCAGGATGAACAAGTGGGCCCTCTCCTTGCAACAAAAGGAAATGAACAAGTTGGCCATCTCCTTGCAACAAGAGGAAATGTGTAGGAGCCAGCCATGAAAAGCTCAAGAGAGGCCTTGAGTCTCAGTAGTTTACCCTAAGGCAATACCTGGTTCCAAGAAAGACCACAAACTGAGACTACCCAGACACCACCAAGGAACAGACCATCCAAAGGGAATTTCCAATGTTCCAACCACTGTAGATAAGATCACCTGCCAGCACACACTCATTGCTTTTCACCAGGACACCCCTAGACAAATGTCAGCCAATCAGGGATCCTAAACATTAGAAGTCCCTCACCCCCACCTTTAGTACTATAAAAACCCAACCCTAACTGAGCTCAGGGCTCTCTGATCACTCCAATACATTGGACATACAAAGAGTCCAAGTTTGCAAACTTGTATAAGAATAAAGGGTTTTTGCTTTTACATACATTACTCGGTCTACTAGTTGACTTGGGGGGGGGGCTCTGTGACCTGGGCTTATGCCCAGAAGGAAAAGGGAGAGAGAAAAAAGAAGGAAAAAAAGGAAAAGAATAAAAGAGATTAAGAGAAAAGAATTATTAGGGCTGCTACTGGAATTTCCAGTCCTGAACCCAGTGGTCTTCTGCCACTGATGCACAGAATACATGAGCAAGAATGGGATAGTGATCAGCCTACAGAGCAGAAAAGTAACCACCACCACCACCCCAAATTCATCCCTCTATTCCTATCAGCAGGTCAACACCATTTCAGCTCATCCCTGGTCCTGCTGCCACCGGGCCCCCACCCCCAATCCCTGTGGACTTCTACCACTGAGGCACAAAACACACCAGCCAGAACCTATGAGTGACTCACCAATCAGCAGAACTGCATCCTTACCTGGATTCTGCACCAGGCAAACATTCCTCAAGCCCATAACATCCTCAGGCTAGTCCACAGCCTGAGACTGGGCCATCCTCTCAACCCTAGAAGAGTGAATGATACCTCCCACCTCCCAGCCCTCCACCCCCATCTAACAGCAGAACTGTACCTCCCCCTCAATTGTGTCCACTTCAACCCTTCCACAAGACAATCCCATCCCAGATAGTTCCTGGTCCTGCAGCTCCTAGGCCCTCCTCCTAAACCCAGCTGACTTCTACAACGGAGATCCAAACCAAACCAGCAATAATCACCCTCAACTGTAGACAAACAACCCTTCTCCAGAGCTCCATCAGACTCCATAGGCCCAGATGAAGTGAACACCAGTTGGAAGAACAGATACCATAGGCCCAAATATAGTCCACACCATTTAAACAAACAGCCCAGCAACTCTTCTGGGGGCCAGAGTGATTCTAGTTACCCTTAAGAAAACACAGGTTTTACTGGAGGCATTACCAAATCTACAGACCAAAGAAAACTTTGTCTTTTCCAGAGACCAAACCAGATCAAGGGACATAAGGCTCCCAAAACCCCAGCAGAGATACCCTACTGGACCAGAAGACTCATCAATCATCAGAACTCTTGGCCACTTATTCCAGAAGAGCAGAGAGGAACAGAAACCAACGATCAAAGCATAAATCCAACAAAGACAAACACAGAAATCCACACCTAGACCTATACTCACCCAAATCCAGACACCTAAACAGTAGTATAAGAACACAATTAATAACAAAAAGGGCAATATGTAACTAGCAGAACCCTATTATTCTATGACAGCAAGACCTGAACATTCAAACACAGCTAAAGCACAAGAAAAAGGTCTTAAAATAACTTTATAAAGATGATAGAGGCCCTTAAAGAGGAAATGAAATTTTTTCTTTAAAGAAATGGAGGAACAGACAACCAAAAAATTTAAAGAAATTGATGTCTCTTAAAGAATCTCAAGAAAAACAAAAACTGTTTCTCTCAACTGTTTTAATAAAAATAATAAAGTAAGACATTATCTCAGAGTAAAGTGTTGGAAAAAGATTTTCCAATCAAAGGGACTGAAGAAGCAAGCTGATGTAGATATTCTAATATCAAACAAAATACACTTCCAACCAAAATTAATCAAAAGGGATGGAGAAGGATATTTTATATTCATCAAAGAAAAAATCCAGCAAGATGATGTCTCAATTCAGAACATCCATGCACCAAATACAAGGATACCCACATTTGTAAAAGAAGTGTTAGTAAAGCTAAAATCACATATCAAACCCCACACATTAATTATGGGAGGATTCAGCACTCCAATCTCATAATGGAAAGGTCATCCAGATGGAAACAAAGCAGAGAAATAACAGAACTGACAGACGTTATGACTCAAATGGACCTAACAGATATCTACAGAATGTTTCACCCAAACGCCAAAGACTACCTTCTTCTCAACACCTCATGCAACCTTTGCCAAAATTAGCCACATACTCAGTCACAAAGCAAGTCTTGCAGATACAAAAATAATTGGGATAACCCCTTGTATCTTATTGGATCATCATGGAATAAATTTGGAGTTCAACAACAACACAAACTGCAGAAAGTCTACAAACTCATGCAAACTGAACAACTTGTAACTGAATTGTTACTGAGTCATTCTTTATTCAAAGATCTTAACAGAAATGCAGTTACACTGAACCTGATAGAAGAAAAAGTGAGAATAGACTTGAATGCATAGGCACAGGAGACAAGCTCCTGAATAGAACCCCAGCAGCACAGACACTAAGAGCAACAATCAATAAATGGGACCTCGTGAAACTGAAAAGCTTCTGTAAAGCAAAGGACACTGTCAGTGGGGCAGAGTGACCTACAGAATGGGAAAAGATTTTTACCAACTCCACTTCTGACAGATCTCCAAAATATAAAAAAGTCAGGAAACTATACATCCAAAAGCCAAATATTCCTTTAAAAACGGGGTACTGTCCTTAGCAGAGAATTCTCAACAAAAGATTCTCAAATGGCTGAAAAACCCTTAAAGAAATGTTCATCATCCTTAAGCATCATGGAAATGCCAATTAAAATCACTCTGAGATTCCATATTATACCTTTTAGAATGACTAGGATCAAAACCACAAATGACAGCTGTTGTGGACTATTGTTTTAATGTGGCAAAGATGTGTTTGTTACATTTGTTTATGCTGTGGAATATTACTTTAACTGTGCAAATGTGTGTTAGATTTGCTGCATGTGTTTAATGATATACAGATGTGTGTTTAACTAGGTAAAAATGTGTTGCATTTGTTTAAGCTTGCTTTCTTAAGGCACCTGATTGGTCTAATAAAACAACTTAGCAGACAGTAGCTAGTCTGGAGAGGGACAGGTGGGGCTGGCAGGCAGAGAAAATAAATAAGAGAAATTTAGGCTTCAGAGAAGGAGGAGCGAACAAGGGAGAAAGAGAGGGAGATTCCCCAGTCCAGTCAGGCAGCTGCCATCCAGACCTAAGAAGTAGTGAAAGTAAGATATACAGAAGAAAAAAGGCAAAAAGTCCTGATTTGAACGGTATATAAAGAGAAACAGGTTAATTTAAGTAAAAACAACTAGCCAGAAAAGACCCTAAACTAGACCGAGCATTTGTAATTAATAATACACCTCTGTGTCATGATTTGGGAGCAGGTTGGTGGCCTAAAAGCAAAAGCCTGATACAGATACCTTAAGCTGGATAGGATGTGGAGCAAGAAGAACACTCCACCAATACTTGTGGGAGTGAAAACTTGTGGAGCCACTTTGAAAATCAATATGGCATTTTCTCAGAAAATTGGAAATCAGTCTACCTCAAGACCCAGCTATGTTTCTCCTGGGCATATTCCTACAGAATGTTCAATCATACCACAAGAACACCTTCTCAACTATGTTCATAGAAACATTATTTGTAATAGCCACAAACTGGAAACAACCTAGATATCCTTCAACTGAGGAATGGATAAACAAAATGTGGTACATTTACAAAATGGAGTATTACTCAGCTGTTAAAAACAATGACATCAGGAAATCTGAAGGCAAATAGATGGAAATAGAAAAAAAAATCATTCTGAGTGAGGTGACCCAGTCCCAGAAAGGCAAACATGGTATGTACTCACTAAAACATCGATATTAACCCTGAAATAAAGGATATTATGCTACAATCCACAGACCCAGAGAGACTAGGTAATAAGAAGAGCCCAAAGGGGGACGCATGGATCTCCCTGGTGATGTGGGAGTCCTCTCTGTGTGCTGTGATTACCATTAATGAATAAAGAAACTGCCTTGGCCTGTTGATAGGGCAGAACTTAGGTAGGCAGGGAGGACTGGACTGGATGCTGGGAGGAAAAAGGGTGGAGTCAGAGAGATGCCATGGAACATCTGCCATGGGAGGTAGACATGCTGAAATTTTGCTGATTGGCCATGACCTCATGGTGATGCACAGATTAATGGAGATGGGTTAAATTCAGATGTAAGAGTTAGCCAATAAGAAGCTAGAACTAATGGGCCAAGCAGTGATTTAATTAATACAGTTTCTGTGTGGTTATTTCAGTTCTGGGTGGCCAGGACAAGCAAGTGGCCACCTCCTACACCCTGGGTAGAGAAAAAAGAGGAGAGCTCTTGGGTGGAGTGAGGTGGGAGGGTATGGGAACTTGAGGGATCAGGTTGTGGAGTGGGTGGAAGGAGAGAGTGTTGAGAGAGATGACTAGAAAGGGGGACTTTTCTGGCTTGGTTAGAGGAGTGATATAAGGGAAACTCCCAGAAGTCTGCAAGGATGGCCTCAGCTAAGATTCCTGGCAGTAGTGGATGCAGAAACTAAACAGGCCATCTGCTCTGATCAAACTGTACCCTTGGAGGAGAGAGTTCCTGATTGGACTGTGGCAATTGTAATTGCAAATAGCTTCTTGGCTAGCGGCTGGTCTTTGGGCCCACTTCCCTTGTTCTGTGTTGAGATGTTATTTGGTTTGAACCTTGTGCAACTCTTGTGTATGCTGTCACAGCCTCTGTGCCTTCGTAAACATATCAGCCATGTTGTTTCTGGAAAACAGTTTCCCTGAAGTCATCCACCATTTCTGGCTCTTAAAATCTTTCTGCTTCCTTTTCCATATAGATCCTGAGGACTTGAGGGAAGGGGAACGATAAAGAAAATTTCCAAAACAAAAAAAAAAAAAAGAAGAACATTGGCCCTCCATTGTGCCCCATAACAAAGCTTAAAAAAAAAACTAAAACTATCTAGAAACTAACAATGTAAAATTTATATCTGACATTCAATCATAAAGTAAGACATGTAAAGCATAAGAAATGAAACCTATAAGAAGAAAACAGTAGATCCAGTCCCCAAAATGACCAAGAAGACGCTATGGTACTTTTGCTAATTATCTACTTCCGTGGCCATATATAGTCTTTTGTGTCAGGCTGCTTGAAATGGAACTTTTCACTCTTGTTACTATCTTGATGCTGACTTGACCAAGTACAATTTATTCTGAAATCTCCTTTTTTTTGCAACAAACAAATCACATGTTTGTGTATGAATGTCTCCTTTTCAAATATTCTGACTTTTAGTCTGCTAGTCTATCTTTCCACAGAATTTTAACACTGAAGCACTGGCAAAAGAAGTGCTGCTTCCAATGTTCGTTGACGCTAGTATGCTTTCACGTGTCTCTGTTGCCGCTGTGGAGATCCACTTGCTAGGCCTTGTTGGCCCTACACAATATTTTGTGCACAACCTGCCTTAGACTCAAGGGAAAGGTGGTGATCATGTGTCATCATTCCTGTCTCACACTCACAAGAATGTGGAAAGGGACGATCATGGGTTTGCTTTCTTCCAATTAGTGACCCCACTTTGCCCTAAGCTCCTTTCTCAAAATTATCAGTAGCACTGGTAGCCCTCAAATAACACCCAAAGAATGAGATCCCAGTTGGTCTGTCCTTCAGACATTCTCAAAAATTCTTGAGTATGCCCCTATCCAATCCTATCTTTGGAATTTCAACAAATTCTTCCATTGGGATGTCTAAAACCTTTTCCTCTGAGCCATGAACTAGCCATTGTGTATTTAGAAACTCTCTTTTCAATATGGTATTATTTACATTTTTATTAATTTTTAAACTTGTTTATTTTATATTTTTACATTTTAATAAAATGTAAATATATCATTCCTGAACCCTTTCTTGCTTCCAGTCCTTCCCATGTTCCCACTCTCCAACCCCTCCCTAGTCCCTTCCCAACTCTCACATAGATAACCTCTTTTTATTTTATTATTATTATAATAGATAGATAGATAGCTGTGGACAAATACATAAATATAGCCTGCTGACCACTTTATATTGGATAGCCAATCAGGGAGCTCATCCCTGGGAAAAAGCTAATTCTCCCTCTCTCAGCAGTCATCAGTTGACTGTAGCTCTTTGTCTAGGAGTGGGGCTCCTTGAGCATCCCCCCTTTCCTGTTAGCATGCTTATTGATGTTGTCCTTCTTCAGCTTTTGTTTATGAGCCGTTTCTAAGAGAGATTGTCACACAGCAGATTTTCTGTTACTCTGACTCTTTCTACCCGCCCCATCTGTTAATTTTTGTTTTAGGATTCAAATCTATAGGGTAGAGTATAATTTAATACATGTATATAGTATATAAAGATCGACTCAAGGATATCAAAATTTCCATATTCCTTAACCATTTTAAAGATTTTGGCTTAAAAATAACAACTGTGAATAAATTTTGGTCACAGCTACATATTTTAATTTCTTACCTTAGCTTTATTTAGTATTCTTGAGTGTGTGTATGTACACACAGGCCACAGAGCATGAGGAAGCCGGGGGACAGCTTGTGTGAGCAGCTTCCCTCCTTCTGCCATGTGGACCCAGCAGATGGGACTCAGCTCATCAGGCTTGCTCAGAAACATTCCTGAACCACTGAGCCGCCTGCAGTTCACACGCCTCAATTCTTGTGTACAGCACTTACTGAGTTTCCCTCTATCATTACTTCCCTTTTTGAGCCTTAAAGCAATTCTGCTCAGTTTAAGGAACTGAGTGGCATACTTCTCTTTGTCCACTAGGGGTCATTACATCACTAAACTTAGGTGGAACTGGTGCTTTTGTGTATAGTTTCCATTTTCAAATATAAGAGCTTGGTACAGGCTTAAGGTATACTGAGATTCATGAGAATCAGAAATATAAGTGCATAGAAGCTTATTTTACTTTTGAAAACTTCGCACACTCTCTCCATCCCTTTAACTTCAAATCTGCCTGGAAAACATACCTTGTTTCTATCCTAAAACGTTTACTAAATTCCAGATTCTAGTATGTTTAATTCAGTGGCTGCTTCACATATTTGTATATGTTGCAATGAAACATTGTTTCATTCTGTCATTGACGTTACTAATATTCCTGTCTCTCTGTCTTTGTCTTTCTGTTTCTGCCTCAGTCTCTCTTTGTGTCTCTATGTGTATCTGTCTCTCTCTGCCTCTGTCTCTCTCTGTATGTGTGTGTTTGTGTGTGTGTGAGGGGGGGAGCTACACAAGCCTATAAGCTCTAAAGTCTACACCCAGCCCTTAACTATTGTCTCTGTAGCATGTTTGAAACTTTAAACTTGAATGCTGATTATAAAACCAGCTCCTCCCTAATAAAAGAATAACATAGCAGTAAAGAAAGCTTGTGCCAGAAGAATGATAGATTTCACGTGGTATTGCTGAAATGTTTTGTTTGTTCAAATTACATTGTTGACATTCGTTTTAAGTAGCCTTGTTCAAAAGATGTCTGTGCTCTTCTCTTCTGCTGAGATGATCAAAAGGAAGCCTCTCTCTTAACAAGGCACCATTATATCATTTGCCTATTTTTATTCACAGGGCAGTTTATGGAGAGAACATATAAAATACTTATTAATGCAAAGAAGATATATTTTTGTGTTAAGAGGATGAACAAAATTTCTATACAAAATCTGACATATATCTTAATAGAATCAATGATCATGCATACCAGTTGTACTAGGATATCAATCAGGTACATAAAACAGTATCATTGAACAGTAGGTCAAAGGACATTGTAAGCACCCAGATAAGGTAAGGAGAGTTGTAGAAGCCCCAAAGGGTTATATCACTGAATGATTATTCACAAGCTTCTTTGGACATCGGTGGCCTATATTTGATTATGTACTTTGTTTATAACACTAGCCGGGATCCTGGGTTGGTTTCAGAAAATATAAATCTGAATCATAGGCCTACTTTTCAAATTGACCTGCCACTCTGTTCAACACAGACATCTTTTAGCTGTATGAAATATGTAAGTGGTTTCAATGCTGACACATCTCATATTGCTCCTAGATTCTGGAAAAATCTTTAACACCATTTACATTCTTGTTTGTCTCCATGCTTTCCAAAAATAGCAGACAAATGGTAAGATAAAGAAAAATCAGTGAGGCTCTGGAGGTGCTACTGCCATAAACCTTGCAAACTACAGAAAAGGCTTGCTTACACAGCTACGTTTTATGAGGTTTTACACTTCCAAATTGCATTCAATGAAACACCAGTGTGTTAGTTAAGTTGTTTTAGTTGTTGATCTAATTTGGTCTTGGAGTCTATGCCTAGAAAATAGCTATAAATTGTATCCTTGCCCCTGATGTGTCTTTGGGTGGCAGAAGTGGTTGTGAACATTTACGGCAGCACACATATTTGTCTTTGTGCATAGATTAATTTATAAGTGTCTGGCATCTGGCCGGGTGATCCTCTCACAGGAAATTTATTTATACTGACAGATGTCCTCTGAGCCTTGTCTAATCTATACCTAGTATATTCTCAATAAAAATAATTTACTCCCTAGATGAGTACTGACCAGGAGTAGCAAGCATCATGTTTGAGTGTGTTAGTCAAGAGAGGTGAAGCAGAAGCAACAACATGAAACACATGAGCTAGTAGAAGCAGTGTACTTCTCAGAGGCTCCAGGGAGAGGAACATGTCTTACAGAATCAAGAGAAAGTGAGAAACTATCATGTATGTACATGTTAAATCAGCTTGAAGGGAGCAAGTAGAAGAGGGGTTTGTGAGTAAAAGCCTTTATTTGGGCCAAGTGTGCTGCATAAGCAAGATTTCCTCGGGGTACTCTAATTGGTGAAATTAGAATGAGTGATGCTATGGCTGAGAGGAGTTACCTTTGTGATATCTCCACACTCCAATCTAGGGGGCTGTGATGGCCAGCGAGGCAAGTAGTAAGCTGAATGTGACTGTTCTCTAGGGAGGTAGCCTGGTAGCACTTGTCATAAGGCTGGTTTCTACACCTTGTGGAACTGAGAGGAGAACTAGAACGTCAATCATACTCAAAATGCATGTCGTGGCAGCACAAAATTGCACATACTTCCTAAATATGTCCAAATAGCTTCTAGGTAATTCTTGGATGTGTAATAAGCATTTCAAATTTAACATGCTTTTTAAACGGAGCTCTTAATTTCTAATCACCTAAAACAAAACATGCCATCTTCCTCCAATGATTCTTATTTCAGTAATGGCACTGCTGAGAATTAATCAAATATTCGATTCACTAGCTGGTTGATAATAATTATATATCTGAGGTTAAATATGCTACACATTATAAAAATGTATACTATGAAGGTTCAATGAGATAAAATGTATATGTGTAACAGAAATTCAATAAAAGACAGATATTTGAATGACAATAACTATAATTCTCAAACATTCTCAGAGTAAACAACATATTCTGTGTTTGACCTTCCAACATATATATCACCACAACAGGTATCAGGGTAAACTGTAATGCCAATCTGCTCAGCATTTCTTCTTCTGCGTGTTCAGCAATAGATTGATGGATGGAGAGGTTAGACATAAGGGTACAGAATGGAGTGTAGAGATATATGCTATAAAGATTAACGAAAACAGGGTGACTGCAGGTGAGTGAACCCAGGGGGCTTTCTCTGAGTTTTTAGTACATCAGTCTTGGCTTTCTTTACTAAGTATTTTACACCCCTGTAGCATATATCTGACCAAGTGTTCTTTGGTGGTTGTGAAGTGATCTTGTTGAGATTTCTATCTTTCAGTTTTCTAAATACTAAATGGTAATATTGAATAATGCTTTCCTGTATGAGGTAGTTAACTAAGTGTGCCTGAAATATGAAACTAGAACAGTAGGGCTAATACAAAGGCTAAAATGTGATACCATGCCATCACAGTCTTAGCTGTTTTAGAACCTAGGCCCTTTTTGAAATCTACAGTAAGGTTTTTCAAGAAGCATAAAAGACATTTAAGTAGGTGTAATATACATTGGAAGTAAAAAAGAATGTCTTTGATGGGATGCACATTGCATGAATTTGGTATTCTAGAATGTCTCATGTCATATTGTGATCCTCCTAAAGTCCCAGGGTCCCATAAAGCATTTTAAATATGTTGTGGTGGCCTGTCAAGTCAGTACGAGCAAAGTACAGGACATGTGAGTAGGCTCATCTAACCATTTTATAATGCGTGTTTGTCTATAATTAGTTTCTAAACTGCTGGTGGCCTCTGGATTCTGGCCAAGTGATATTCTAGGTGGATGTGAATTCTTGCATTCCTCGTGCATGTGGTCAATTCAAGTACACAAATAAGCAGTTCACAAGTCCAAATGGCAGCCATGGGATTATAATGGAATACCAAGCCTGGGATAAAGAGCCAGGGTGGGTTGAAACTGATATAACTGAGCAATAAAGTGGAAGAAGTGTAAACACTTTTATTGGTAACAAAGCATTTCGGGTATGTGTGTGTGTTGATAAGCAAAAGATGATATGAACAAAATAACTTCTGGCTTCTGACCCTCTTAGTCTGTTTGGGGTTCTACTTGCAGTTACAAGTGTTCTTCACCTCGATTTGTGAGCAAAATTTCCCCTTGGATAGAGAAGACAGCCATTTGATATTATTTCATGTAGAAACTTATGCAGCCAGTCCTCTAGAAAAAAACCCAAAGAGTAAGTTTAGATATATATTAGTTACTTTGCTGTTGCTGTGATAAAACACCATGATCAAAAACAATTTAAGGAAGAAAGAGTTTGTTTTGGTTTATAGTTCTGGGGGGGGGCGATTGAGTCCATTGTGTTAGGGAAGAAATGGCAGCAAGACAGTGAAGCCAGACTGGTGATCACAAAGCAGAGAGGTCATGTTTCATCCATACATGGGAGGCATAAGAAAGAAATTGCTCATACATAACCATTCCACAAACCACAAACCAAGTGGAATTCCATTTTTTTATAAATTACCCTGCAAGTTGCATTCAGTTATAAGCACCAAAAAAAATTACTAAGGTGAGCTCCAAAATGTATCTTAATGCGGGGTGACTTTGTTTAGGGCATTGCTAATATGTATTCCCCTCTCCATTGCACCTCATTATCTAATGAGCAGTTGTATACAGTGTTAAATTGTTCCATAGAAAAGACCGTAAGTATTAATTTCCTTAATGCTATAACCTACTCACTAATTCATGTGAACATATTAATTATAGCACTGTGCTAGAAAATAGATATACAAACTCTACAACACACTTGTCTTAAATTATACCTATAACAACCTAGGAATCCAGCCTGTGAATCAAACACTATATATACGATGTGGGCAAACATTTATATTATAAGTCCTCAATGAGAAGCAATGCCTAGCATACATACAGTGTGACAATTACAAATTAGCACATCCTAATTGCTTATATCATTTGTTTATAATTTTCAAAACTAAAGGTAATCTAAATTATCATAGTAAGGAACTGGTTGCTATGGTTTGAAACGTAAATGGTCCTCAGAATGCTAGAATTTTGACTGTTTCCCAGATGGTAATGCTATCAATAGACAGGAGGCAGAATAGAAATTCCTGGTATATAGCAAATGTACTAGCAAACCGGGGATACTGTGGAACCTTTCAGAGGTGGGAATTAGCTATGAGAAGAAAGTGACTAAAAATGGGCCCTGGAGCCTACCTTGTTTTTTGTTTCCTGGTCCCCTGTGATATGAGGAGCCTCCATATTCCACTCTGGTTGCCATGATCGAAGCTGTCTCAATGTCCCCTCCCACCTATTATGCTCTGAAAATTAAAATAAACCTATCATCCTCAACTGTTTCTGTCATCTATCTTGGTCAATATTACATGAAACTAATTATTGCAGTAGTTAACATTAAAGTGTGTCAGTAAAATTAAAGGAATAAGGACCTTCAAAAATTGGTCTTTCTCATAAAATAATGTAAAAAAAAACTACCAAAACTCACCAGAATTAATGTTTTCAGGGTTCCCAAAATGTAACCAGAATAATTCAGCAAGCTGAGGAATGTTGATTTCAAAAGATAGGTTTTAATCAGTTTCTAAAAGTTTTTTTAAAGCTAAAGGAAATATATCTATAGAGGTAGTATCCCTTCCCTAATCAATTTACAGATTTAATGCTGTTCTGGCCTATTCTGAAATGGAGGAATTAAAGCCCTCACAAACCGCTATAAGAAAGGTAAAAATAGCAGAACTACTTGGAAGATATACAGTTCCTCTAACTAATAACAAGGAGTTATTATACATATTTCAGCAGTTATAATAAAAAGTATCTTCCCAAATAAACACATATGACCACTTTGAAACTGTGCATAGCAATGTTTATTGCAGCAATGTAGGACAAGAAAAAAAAATGTGATCAACAAAAATGTTAATGAAAAAGGGATAATTGATAACATAAAATAGTATATAATCTATAAGAATGAATAATCAGCAATAAAAATGAATGAAGTAAAGATAATATTACAATATAAACAAATTTCAAAAATATTTTAAGTGAAAATTCAGAAAAGGCATATTTTATGATTATATTTACATGAAATTTTAAAAATAGGTAAGATAATAGAAAGCAATACTAGAGTGTGGTTGCCAGGTACTTTGAATAGAGAAGTGCAGAGTGTGCATATTAATGAGTATGAAGTGTCATTTGGGGTAATGAAATGTTCTTGAATTAATGGTGAAGATACCACAATTTTCTGAATACATTAGAACCGCCGAATTATATGACTTAAAAGATTAACTTTGTATATGAATTTTTTCTCAATCAAAAATTCAGAAGGCAATAGATAAAATATAGCATGGTGAAATATTCACAAAGATGAATGTAGAAGTATTTTATATATTGATGCCAAACAACATTCAAAATTCATTGTGAAATAAAAATATTAAGGTACAGATGACTCATGGGATTGGAGAATATGTACATAGATTTGTACATCCTATCTGTGCATTCACAGAGTATGTAAAGGACACATGAGAGACAGGTAATGTGAGGTGCTGTGGCAAGAGGCCTACTTCCACAGGAAGACATTCTGTTCCTTTGGAAACCTAAACAATAGTAGCAACTAATATTTAAATTACAAATGTTATTATTAAAAAAGTTCAAAGGCCAAATGAAAAATGGGAAAACATTTTAGAAACTCATATAAACCAGTGGTAATAACATTAAGAACCTTATGAAAATATTTATAAAGCTTACAGATAATTCCTAGAAGAGAAAATGAGAATAACATAAATATATTAAGAATCTCTTCCACATATTAGTCACTTTTCCCCTTTCTATGACAAAATGCTTCACAAAAGCAACTTAAGGAGAAAAGTTTGTTCTGGCTTACAATTTTAGGACAGTAGTTATTCATTTCCGTTGTCACCTTGACTAGACTTAGAATCACCTAGAAAATACAATCCTGAGCTTGTGTCTATGAGTCTATTTACAGAGAAGTTTAAGGAGAAACTAATGACTTAAATTAATCTACTAATAGTTCAAAATAAATAAAATTTTATCCTTGGTCCTTAACACAACCATAGATTTTTTTTTCTGTTTTTTAATGAAAATATAGTTGCACCACTTCCCCTCTCCTTTGCTCCCTTTAGCCCCTCCCATGTCCTCTCCTTTGCTCCCCCTCAAATTCATGGCCTCTTTTTCTTTGTTATTGTTACACACATATAAAACCTGTTCAGCCCATTTAGTTTTATTTTTATGTATATGATTTCACAGATGACAATTTTGTACTGGATAATCAATGAGGGAACTCATCCCTGGGGAAGATTATTTTTTCTCTCTCAGCATTCCTTGGATGTCTGTATTATTTGTCTAGGGCTGTGGCCCCATAAGAATTCCCCATTCCAATATCATGTCTTTACCACCATGTCATTCAAAACAAGAGGATTTTGAATTTGAATATAACTATTAGTTACTTTTTATAGCCAAGCAAGCCCCTAGTGAAGCAGACTGAGATTCTAAGTCTGTCTCAGATTGATGTGCAAATGTCCTCAACCCAATCTCATTCTCCATCATTCATTTCAAACCTTCCCTATTCTGGACAAATACCTTTGGCTAGACTTAGACTTCTTTTGATAAGAGAGTATTCTTCCATCTCTCTTAAGCAGGTCCTATCTGCTGCTGCCATCTTCTTTTATCATTAACACTAGCCTTTGCTATTAGCTGCCAGACCACTTAATGACCTCCTTCAAAGCCTTGTTAGTTGTGACACAGTTTTGAGGAGCACTACTGGATTTCCTCTTTCCCCACATATATCTAATCTCCGTACACCACCCTCAAAGTGGTCACAGTGGTGGCCAAATACAGTAGTATCTCTGGCATTTCAGATTTTCATGTTATCTCTAGTATTCCTTCAAACAAGCAATGCTTTATAATAATTTTAAGCATCCCCAAACCTAGTAATTGTGATAATGTGGCCAAATTTACAACAAAATATTACCTCCAATAGCATCATTATGAGAAACTGCCTAAAACAGCACCTGGACAATAGTTTTTTTCAGCAGAAATAGAAGTCAATAAAATCAAAATTACAACTGCAGAAACTCATGGTAAAAGTTCCATATGTGGCCACTAGATGGCAAAATTAGAAAAACATAGTAGGCAAATTGGTCTCTGGTGGTTCATGGAAAGACAGCAATGAGCAAAAGAAAGAAAGCACTATAATATTGAAGAGAGCGGCACTGGCTCCTGAGACTGAGGCCAAGGTTAATATCAGAAAAGCAATCTGCAGAAAACAAAGAGGCAGGGCTTGCAGATAGGCAATACCTAAGAGATATGTGGATGATGCATTCAAGCAGCAATAAAGTCCCAAAAACAATCATAAAAATTACACACAGAGAGACAAGAAAATAAACTGTATCTAAGAGGGACTGTTTTTTTGAGGCTGTGGGACCAAAGCTCTTGGCTTTACTCTTATATTTGTTAAAAGGATTCACGGTGGGAATTGAGGAACATTAGAGAATAGGAAGTTGTTGTTTAATGAGAACAGAACTAAAGCTTGCGGTAAAGAAACAGATCTGGAATGGAGTAGTGGTAACTACTTTAGTAACACTGTGAATATATTTTATGCCACTGCGTTGTATGCTCAAGAACTAAAAATACAAGAGGTTTTAGCCAGGTATGGTAGCATATGCTGTTAGCCCAGTTATTCTGGAAACAGAGGCAGAAGGATCATGAGCATGTTTTATTGTATATAGTTCATAATGTACATAATATTAGCATAATTTCTTTAGTAAGAGAAAAATGGCCCAAAACAAATCAAATTTCAAAAACCTTGATATGGCTCCTAGCTAGTGCAGGATCCTAGTTTAGAGTGGACATTGTCTAGTTCCTCCATGCTGTAGCCTAACAGCCTGCCGCTCATTTCACAGCCCCAGAAAATGCCCAGCCAATAGATGCTTCTCTTTACTCTCTTCAATCACTGCATTAGATCAGCTAATAACTCATCAAAATATTTAATGTGTATTTATTTTTAATCTTGCATTTTTGCTTCATTTATTATGTAGATCTGAACTTCTGTCACATATTTCTCTGCATCAAAGAACTTGTCTCACAGCTTCTTACAAGGCAAATGTACACCAGCAAGTAATTTTCTCAACTTTTGTTTGTCTGGGGAAAAATCTTTTCTTTCTCTCTTTCTTTTATTTCTGAATAATAGTTTCACTGGATCCTGAATTGTAGGTTGTCAGTTTTTTCTTTCAACACTTTAAACACTTCACTACACTCTTTTCTTGGTAGATGATTTCTGAAGTGCAATACAATGTAATTCTTATCTTTGCTCCTTTGTAAGGTATCTTATTCTGAGACTTCATCATTGCCTTAATGTTGATATGCATGCTGTTGTTTTGATAACCATTCTCCTTGGTATTCTTAAAGCTTCCTCAGTTTGTAGCCAGCCATTAATTTTAGAATATATTTAGCCACTGGTGTTTCAAATCTTTTTTTCTGTTTCTTTCTCTTTTCTTCCTCATAGTTTCTTTATCTGTAAGCATTGTTTATGTGAGCTCACAGTTAGACATCCTATTCTGGGTGTGGGCCTTCATCTTTCCCTTTGTTATTTAATTTGAGAAGTTTCTCTTGATGCTTCTTAAAAATTCCGTGTGTGATTCCATCAAAGGTATTTTGAACTTTGCTTACAGTGTCTTGTTGTGGTGGTGGTGGGGACTGAAACAAATGTATTGGTAGGTTAAAGTGTAACCTTCAACTCCCGGACTCCTAGATCCTACTGCCTGGGTGGCTCTTACTGCGCGCGTGCGTGCGTGCGTGCGTGCGTG
>PVIU01017756.1:0-41021 GCA_004026605.1 Ondatra zibethicus
GGAGGAGGGGTGGGGGGTAGTGGGAGGGGACCGGGAGAAGGGGAAGAAAGGAAAAAAAATTTTTTTTATTATCTTTAATTATGTTCTTGAATGGAAAAAATAAAACAAAACAATGTATGGAAAAAAAAAAAAAAGAAAGGATCTCACTATATAGCATAGACCTGGTGTCTTAGTTAGGGATTTTATTGCTGCAATGAAACACTATGACCAAAAAGTAAGTTGGGAAGGAAAGGTTTATTCTGCTTGTACTTCTGTGTTGCCATTAATCACCAAAGGAAATCAGAACAGGAACTCAAACAGGGCAGGATCCTGGAGGCAGGAGCTGATGCAGAGGCCATGGAGGAGTGCTGCTTACTGACTTACTTCCCATGGCTTGCCCAGCCTGCTTTCTTATAGAATCCACCATGGGCTGGTCCCTCCCTCCTCAGTCTTTAAGAAAATGCCCTATTGGCTCGCTCACAGCTCTCAGTTGGGGCTCATTCCTATCTGATGACTCTCTAGCTTGTGTCAAGTTGACATAAAACTTGCCAGTACAATGGCCTAGCATTTTCAATCCTTGTACCTCAGCCTCCCTAGTACTGGAATGACAGGCATGTGCCCACATTGCCTGCTCCAGCTTAGAATTTTATCTTCCTGAATACCTTCCCAATAAAATATATTCCTCAAGTGAAGTTGAGAAAGCGTCATATCAGACATCAAAAGAGAAAAAAAGTAATCACTAGAGCATGCTGAGGAGATACTAGGGAATTATTCATCAAGAATAAAGTGATCTGAGAAAGAAAGGCTGGGGCAACAGGAAAATCACAGATAGCAAGGTCATCAATCAAGGTCAATGCAAATTCACCTCACCTGTGCAAAGCAGTGGCGTCTAAGAATTGTCAATGGGATTGAAATGTGAATTACAATATAGAACAATAGAGAAACAAATCCGAGGAGAATAAATGAAAGTATTGTACAAGCAGCACATCGCCTGGGGATATTAAAGGCATCAGTTAGTCTGGCTGTGCACACATGTGTCTGTCTCTAAGAAAACCAATATGATATTTTTTAAAACATTTATTATGTATACAGTGTTCTGCCTACATATCTGCCCCCATGACAGAAGAGGGCAGCAGATCTCATTATAGATGGTTGTGAGCCACCATGTAGGTGCTGGGAACTCAGAACTTCTGGAAGAGCAGCCAGGGCTCTTAATCTCCAAGCCATCTCTCTAGTTCCCTCCCAATAAGTTTTTTGTTTTAAATAATGCATAACCCAAAAGTGAGTTGCAGAGAAGTCAGAATGAATACACGCACACATGTACCTGCACAAGCACACACACACACACACATGTACCTGCACAAAGACAGCAATAGATATAAAGTACAAGTGGAAAACTGTAGGAGGAGGACCCGCTTGTTCTTCCCAGCGGCCCAGCTAGCTTAGCCCCAAAATAACCACACAGAAACTGTATTTTTTAAATTACTGCTTGGCCCATTAGCTCTAGCTTCATATTGGCCAACTCTTATGTCTTAATTTAACCCATTTCCATTAATCTGTATATCACCATGAGGTCGTGGCCTACTAGCAAAATTTTAGCATGTCTATCTCCGGCAGCTCCATGGCGTCTCCCTCACTCTGCCTTCTTCCTTCCAGCGTTCAGTTCTGTCTCCCCGCCTACCTAAGTTCTGCCATATCAACAGGCCAAGGCAGTTTTCTTTCTTCATTAATGATAATCACAGCACACAGAGGGGACTCCCACATAACCTCCCCTTTTCTGTTTAAATTAAAAGGAAGGTTTTAACTTTAATATAGTAAAATTACATATAACAGGTATAAGGTCATTTATAGAAAAAATTAAGATCTGTGCATAACCAAGGCCTAGCATTAAGAACCAAAAGGTTTTGTTCCCACCAGTTAAACTTTCATAAGCAGTGAAAGACTCGGGGAGAGTCTCACTCAAGTCTCAGGATAATACGACCCCCCAGGAACTCATGAGAGACTGTCCTTGCTGCAATCACACGAGGTTTATTGACAAGTACCAGAGCTCTGGGGCCGAGACTCATAGCCCACACAGGGGAGGAGTTCGACCCCGAGTAGCTGGGAGAAGATGTTTTCAAGGGAAGAAACCACAACCCAGTAATCCAAAGGGAGTGGGGAGGGCGTCATTGGAAAATTCCAAAAATACCAGTGATCATTGAAAATTCTGAAAATACCAGTGATAATCACAAGGGGTAACTCCCTGTTTATTCTCAAGATTATAATCTAACTTTATCTTCAGCTGGTTCCTGAAACAGGGTCACTGACCCGGCTAACCTAGATTTTTTTGGCTCTTCTTTTCCTTGCTAGAGAGATCTGGATTTATCCAGGTCTTTCAGCAGCATTGCTCATAACTGTCCCCAACTGGAAACAGCCAGTGGCCAAATAGATAAATAAAAACAGCGATAAATACAGAAGGCATTTGGTCATCATGCTAATGTCTCTCGGGCAGAGGCAGGGTAGCCCCACGTCAGGTCTCAGGTGCACCGTGAATGAATCCTCAGTGCCATCTTGTTCTTACAAACGCATTCCCACTCACTAGTGCCAGTTATCCCATTCACCAGAAGGGAAACTGAGGCTTAGAGAAATGGGAGGCATGGCCCATACCCATTGGGAAGTAAGTTAAGAGAACTCCCATCTGGTCACACTTGTTGAGGACATTGCCCTCCCTAACAGAGATCTCTCTCCTCCAAGCAGCCCCTTTCCAAGCCACTAAGGTAAACAGATGGAGAGCGAACCTCCTTGTTGTTTGGTTGGTTGGTTAGCTGGTTTCTGCCACACTGGAGACTGAACCCGGGGCCTCTTGTGTAAATACTTTACTGCTGAATGGCACCTCCATTCTCTTTTCCTTTGTGCTTTGAGACAGCCTTAGGGAGCCACCCCAGATGGCCTTCTGCTCTCTGTGTAGCTCAGGCAGGCTTGGAACTTGTGATCATCTTGCCTCCTGAGGTCAGTCTGTCTCAAAGAGCATTCAGAAGCTATGTTCCAACATTCGCTTCGTTCCCTCCACGGTATCCAGCGTCTTTATCCTAAGCCAGCGCTCCCCATCCCGCACCCCCCACCACCACCATGTGACTGTTCCTCCGCTGCCCTGAGAAACCACATAGCCATGTGGACAAGGTCAGGGCAATTCAAGCCATAATAACCGGCGTGGAGACCACCTTCTGTTGCTCGGGCCACCTGCCCTTGTCCTATCTGTTGTAATTTGAAAAAAAGCAGCACATGAGAAAAAGATGCCATGCGACAGAGCTCAGATGGAAGGGTTTCTTATGGGAGGAAAGTAATTGGGAAGAGGGGGGAGGGGGGAGGGGAGCCCAGCCTCTGGGGACAGGAGTGGCAGGAGAGAAGTGAGAGACAGGCAGAGACAGAAAGAGGGAAGGGTGGAAGGTGGGCAGGGCCCTTTGAACAGGGAACGCAGTAAATGTACACAGGTGGCGCTCCTAGTGGCTACAGCCGAGGCCGTGTACCCCAAGGTCAGGCCTGTACAGACCACTAACACTGGCTCCTTTGCCATCTCACTTAGGGACATTTCAGCCACAAAGGCAGGCCTCACAACCACATGCCTGCCACATCAGAGCTGGCTGTTCAAAGACTTGCTTCCATTTGTTCCAGCACATTCTCCCACCCTGGAATCTCCTTTCTCCGCAGCCTTCTCTAGCTTTCTTGGAAGGACACTTCTGCAAGCTCACATACCTGCCCCCCTCCCACTTCCACCAGCTACTTCTTCCCCACCCTACACCCAACATGAAAGCATTTCAGAGGCTTTGATAGTGGATTCATTGTCAAGCTATACTGGGCACCCTCTGAGGCAGGACTCAGAACTCAGAACCCTACTGCAACTTCAGAATATTAAAGCTACCACTAGGGATGCCTTAGCTCAGGGGCCAAGTCCCCATCCTGGGTTATATACCTTCTCTTCCCGCTATGTCTCTCCTCGTGAGTCAAGAAACTGTTGGGCAGGGTTGCCAGATAACACATAGGATGCTCAGTTAAAACTGAACTTCAGGTAAACAAATCAACGGAAGGGGTTATCATGCTTTGGGCATATGACTAGGCTTAGACGGTTTCACTGTTTATCAAAATTCAAAATTGAGCAACCTGTGTTTTAACTGGTTGGATCAAGTCAATGGGCATGCCCACCTGAAACTCTGGTCCTCCTTTTATATCATGCACTAGGTACCCGGGACTCTGCCTGAAGCGTGGGAACACACTTGCCAAGCCTTTGCAAGGCCTCTCTATCAGTAGTTACCAGGTCCTAGCAGGGGCTCTGGGTGGGAACAGAGCTCGGGGTGAGGACGCCCCGTGAACTAGAAGCCTCATTTAGCAAGCTCAGAGCCAGGACAGCCCAGCCAGCGGCACACAGTGGCATCACTTACCATACTTTCTTTACCTCCCAGACGCAGAAGCAGCCAGGAGGGACCGTGGGACCTCTCAGAGGAGTTCTCTGGGAAGTCTCCGTGTTTGTTGGACAGGACAATTTGGTGCTGGGGAGTCTGGGCATCCTTGATATGCTGTCACATCGTCACTGGCTTTACTACCCAGGAGGTATCCCAGACCAGTGCGCAAGCAGAGAGCCTGGTGGCCACAGGATTAGGGCCCTGCCTGGCTCTTGGTAATTATTTCTGGATCTCAGTTTCTAATGTAAAATAGGAAGAACATCCACCTTGATGGGTATGGAAATTAGGCGTGATTCTGCAAACCTAGAGAGGGTATGAAAGTTAGGGCTGAGAGAGGAGAATGTTTGTGAGGCAGCAGAAGTGCTCTGAGGCAGCGGTTAATACTGGCACCACATGTTGGTCGAGTTCCATGAAATCCAGAACACCCACATGTAAGCCTAAGAACCGGGTGGCAATGCGTCAGTGTGGATGTTGTGGTTGCCTGGTTACTGGTGCGTGGGGACTGGGAGGATACGGTCACTCAGTGCTTTCCACTCCTTCTTGTGTGAACCTGAAAAGGCTGGGGGGAAAAGTTTTAAAAGGTAAGGTAATGTGTGCTTAGTAAGCTCTTTAAACGATGTTCCTTGAGTGCCTACTATGTATCCATTTCCAGATAGCCAATATGAGTAAAGTAGGTATTGCTTATAGAACAAAGACAGTTCTTTCCTGACACCGGGAGGTGGCAGGGAATCTCACCAAGGAGAGCAAGATCTACGCGTGGGTCACTATGACTAGAAGGAAACTGTGCCAGGGGAGTTCCAGTGTGGACTCTAGGGAAACTCAGGGAGGAAAACAAGCTGGTGGAGGTAGGGAGGCGGACACCCCGGGCCCCAGCGCCCCCGCGTGGCCGCCTCGTGCATTGCGTCTTCGAGAAACAAAGCCGGTCAGCTCGGCGGGGCGGGGCCGGGACCCCGCGTCTGCAAAGAAAGGGGCTGAGCTCTGGACTCGCTGCTGGAGATCACTGCGAGTGGCCGAAGAGAAGGTACGAGACGCCCGATCCTTTGGGAAAGGCGACCAACCAGCGCACCATCCAGTCCCGGTGCTGAACAGCGGAGATGCGACTCGCGCCGAGTAGGAGAGCGAGATCAAAGGCCACTGTCATGGGGCTAGAGCTGCTGCATACAGTCAACCACTGAGCTTCCCTTTACCGTCCAGAGCCTCCGGCCCCTGCCAGGAACCTCACCAAGTTTGGTGCTTCTGTGTTTCCTGATTCCACTGGTAAAGGCCGCCCTTGCTCGGCAGCACCACCCTAGGGCCAAAGGAGAATATGCAACCAACGTCTATAAAACAAATCGAGAGCCGCCAACCTTGGCAAGGACAGGGAACCCTGGTGAGGACAGGCTGTGGTGCTGCCACTGCTGTCCCTTGTTCTGATCCAGAACTGGCCCAGGATCTTTCTTCTGCACCCTGGGCCTGGCTAAGACCAAGCCGGACAGTCCATCAGGGCCCTGCCAGGGGCAGAGAATGCTGGAGGGAAACAGGTAACAGATCCTCTGAATCTAGACTCTCCTTCCCCAGCGCACCGCTGTAGCTCATCTCTGTTCTAGGGTCCAAATCAAGCCCTCTTCCACCTTCCAAGTTGAGCTCCAGGAAGGACTGGTTCGGAGGCTGCCTGGGAGCACCTCCCTTTTCCTCAGAAAAAGACACTCAAGAGTGAACTTGTAGACACCACCCCCTGCCCCCCCCCACACACACACACAGTGTGCAGTCAGGCGCTAGCCATCTTTTGGAAGGGTATAAATGCCTTCTACTCAGTTGTTAGTCCCCGGTCACAGATTTCCCCTTCACGCGCCATGGCCAACAATTTCAGCCAGGATGCTAACAGTGGAAGACCCTGGGAGAGCATTTCACACCTTTCCATCCAGCTGGGAGGTTTTTCCAAGAGTCTCTGTGCTCATAGTAAGCCCATAGCAGGTCCCCTCAAGCCTTCCCCACTCCAACTCCAAATTCCCAGCCTCAAACAAAGCCTCTTCCTCTGATGACTACTTCTCAAAGTTGTCAGCCATGTTGGGTATGGACCTGTGGAGGCTGTCACTCCTCAGTGACATGGCATGAACCACCTGCAAGAGTCTTTAACAGCTGACTAAATACAGGCGCTTGTGGTCGCTTGTGACACTGCCACACATACTTGGACATCAGGGTTTGGAAATCACTCCCTAGTGATCTGCTTTCTTAGGGAAATCCATCTACATATTCTAGACTAAAACAGCACTAGGATAGGAAATACTATAGACTCTGCAAGCCACACAGACTGTGTTGCAAGACTAGCTCCGCCCTTAATGAGAACTGTCACAGAGGATATGTGAATGAACAAGTGTATGCCAATAAAACTTTATTTATAAAAGCAACCAGTCAGCCATATTTGAAGGTGGCTTTCTGTTGATTACCTTGGGCTTAGACCTGTAATTTGTACTTTGGCATCATGACCCAATTGACTGGATGAGGTAGGTGTAAAAACTTCAGTCTGACTTCAGAAGTTCTAGATGTTAAGGCCAGACCCATGTCTCATAGCTGGGTAACCCTGTTTATAAATGTTTGTTTACATTTAAAGGGAGATATGCTACAGAGATAAATACTTTGCATTGGTATGGATCTTGGTTTAGTGATACAAATTTAAGCTCAATTTTGTTATATATGTATATTTCTGCTTTTGGTTAAGGTATTGTGTTTGTGCAGCTCATTTAAAAATGTAATGTATAATTAAGAAATACAGGTTAATAGATAGTCATCTATAATAGTCAAGTTTGTAGTCATGTTATTAGGTTTTCTAGATGTATAGAGATATATTTCAGTTAGTTAGATAATATTCAAATCTTTCAGAGACCTTCAGAATATGACATTTAAAATGTTTTAAGAACTTAGGACTTTCCATGAGACACATCTGCTCCTGGCAGCATCAATCTACTTCAAGAGGAAAATGGGCATCGAAGAAGCTCCTTATGGAGTTTGTTAGCCATGTGGGCAAGAAACTGTTCTTGCCTGATCTGCTTTACTGGATTACAGGACCCACAGAAAAATGACTGCTGAACTTGCCTAAAGGTGAGACCATCCTTTAGGGTTCCTGCTTCATGAGTCTGCCAGACATTCTTCAGGACACAGAAGAAAGCAACCGATAGACTTTGCCACTACAAGGTAGAACAGAGATCCTCAGATTTCCTGTTTCATGGAAAAGTCTGCTTGATACTATGGACCTGTAGGCTGAAGATGGATGCCCCAAAGTTACAGAAGAACTTTGGGTGACTGTCCAGGCAGTGAGATGTCACTGTCAATTCTAGAATTTTGGAAGTTGCTTACAATGCACTTCCTGTTAACTTAGGCAATATTATATCCTTCTGGGGTCTTTGATGGAGTTGAAGAATAGATAGTTATAATTATAGTTTTCCTTAGTTATGATAAAAGATAAAGTAGATATAAATGTTGTAACTGTAATTCTTGCTTGATACCTGTTTTGTCATATGTAATCTTGTTATGTTAAAGTTAAAACCTTCCTTTTTATTTGGACAGAAAGAGGAGGTGATGTGGGCAGTGATGTATGTTGTGAATATGTTTTATCGCCATTGGCTAATAAAGAAGCTGCTTTCAGCCAATGGCTTAACAGAGTAAAACCAGGTTAAAAAATATATATATATAGAGAGAGAGAGTAGGCAGAGTCAGAGAGAAGCCATGTAGCTGCCCACAGGAGGCAGATGCACTGGAACCTTGCCGGTAAGCCACGGCCACATGGCAATACACAAATTAATAGAAATGGGTTAATTTAAGATATAAGAGTTAGCCAGAAATACACTTAAGCTATTGGCCAAACAGTATTGCAATTAATACAGATTTCTATGTGGTTATTTTTGGGCAGAAATGAACGAACAAGCTCTGCCAACACGTCTGTGTCATTTCCTGGTGACCTTCGAGTAGCAGAGGTTGTTAGGTGGGCCAGGCTTTCCAACGGCTATCCTTGCCGAGGAGCTGGCAGTAGCATCCACGGAAGGAGCGAGGCAGCTGCCCTACTGATGTTCCCTTAACTTTGCCCTTTGCCTTTGTACCAAGGGCCCTGCAATCCTAATGAGTTATGACCCTCGGTTCTGAACAGACAGACAAACTGTACAGAGAAGGACATTAAGCCAGGGGAGGAAGTGGTAACTTTGCTGGACCAACAGCACCATCCTGAGAGGGGATCTTCCCAAGCTACCAGGACAGGAGGCTTCCCACATCAGTAAGTATTATTGCATTTGCTGTTCCCCCTCCCTGCCCTTCCACATGCTCTGTATCGATGGAACAACTGATTAGACCCTGCTGCAAGAACCCCAACCGGGCAAAGGTTCAGGGTTATCAGCAGAGCCTCAAGACCTGGGGCTTCCCAACATGAAGGCAGAGGCTCTGTCATCCCCTCCCAGGGCCAAGTTAGGGCCCACGGGGAAGACAGAAAAAGATTACGCCAGGAACAGCCTTCTCTGCCTGAACCTGTTTGTTCTGCTGCTCCAAGGAGAAGTAGCAGAGTGTGTCAGCTACCCAGGGAGCCAGCAGGGTCCAGCCCCAGGGCCTGGACACAATGACCTCATCAGGCATTTCCAGCTTTTATGATCTGCCAACAAGGCCATCAGACGATGCAGGCTGACCCCTTGGGCAGTGGATGGTGACCTCATGCCCACTGGAATGAATACCACTGCCGTTCCCATGCTCTTGGCCAGACCGCAGGCTGCTAGGCCCAGACCAGGTCACAGAGCAGGGACCAGAGGGAGAAGAGTGGTCCAAATGCAGAGGACAAGTCAGATGATAAACTGAGGTGTCATCTAAGAGACTGGAAACTGGGAAACATAAGTGTCAGGGCCTAGACTACGAGACGATGTTGGGCTTATATACATACATGTCAGTGGGATCTTTATCTGGCCTCCCAAGTGGGCACCCGTGGGACACCAGCAGCGCTTCTCAGTGTCCATTGCCTTGCCTCAGCCTAGAGCTATGCTGACATAGTCTCTCCCTCCCCATATACCTATCCCACACAGCCACTGTCCCTCTGCACAAACATGGCATATATATATCTGGGGACATTTATCTAGCATCGACTTTAAACCATGCACCAGTCACTTGATAATGGAAGGACCTTGGACAGGTTTCCTTTCTTACTACTTGGACACTTTGCCTCCCGCCTAGACAAACTGTCCTTATCCTCCCCAGCAAGCACCTAACCCCAAGAATCAAGCCTCAAAACATCTTGCCTTGCTGCATGCTTCCTCCAAGGGTGACTGGTCCCTCTACTGCTTTAGATATTTGCAGGGAAGAAAAGCACCCTCAAGCTCTCTACCTTAACTTAAAACAAGAAGCAATTGCATTCTAGAAGCAAGGGGAGGAGAAGAGGAAGAAAAGGAGGAGGGAGACTGGGGAGGGAGAGGGAAGAGGAGAAAAAAGATGAAGGAGAAGGAGGAAGAGGGGAGAGAAGCAGGAAGGGGCTGCAGGGGAGGAGAAAGAAAGGAGGAGGGAGAGGAAAGAGATTGAAGGGGAAAAGAAAGTGGAAGAGAAAGGAGGAAGAAAAACTAATACCTATTGAGTATCAAGCTGTCTGTGAGACCACTCCAACCTGAGAGGTGGGCACTATATAATTTTTGTTTGTTTGTTTGTGTTTATTTTAGAATTTCTGTTTGTATCCCCAGCTGTCCTGGAACTCACTCTGTAGACCAAGTTGGTCTCAAACTCAGAACTCCACCAACCTCTGGCTCCTAAGTGCTGGCAATGAAGGCGTGTGCCACCACCACCCAGCTCGCTATTATGAGCCCATGATTCAGAGAGGGCAATGTATCCAGGTTACATGCACTGAGTAACTTGTGCTTGTCCATGTGACTCCCCACCTAGGAGTGACCAGCTAGTGACATTGTTTGCCCTACTTTTTCACTCGGTATTACCCATATTAATTCTTCCTGTCACTCTATTGGAGAAATTCAGAAAACACTTGTGTTGATTGAATAAAAATGCTCACTTGAATGCTTAGTCACCAGGGAGTGGAAGGATTAGAAGGATTAGGAGCCATGGCCTTGCTGGCGGAAGTGTGTCACTGGGGGTGGGCTTTGAGGTTTCAAAAACCCACACCAGACCTGGTGTCTTTTCTTCCTGCTGCCTGCAGGATGCAGAACTCTAAGCTTCGTCTGCCTGCATGCCATGCACTCCACAATGATGGTAATGGACTCAACCACAGAAACCGCAAGCAAGCCTCCAATTAAATGTTTTCTTTTCTAAGAGTTGCCTTGGTTATGGTGGCTCTTCACAGCAATAGAAACAGTGACTAAGATGATGCTAGAGTCAATAAATGGTAACAAGTACCAGGAATGGTACTGGGCTAAAGGTCAGTGGCCTGGTTTCTGGTCCAAGCGTGACCAGCAGCAGAATGTATAAATTTAGGTGAGGTCATGGTATCTTTGTGCAACTCGACTTCAATATCTGAACAATGACAGACGGTGAAAGTACAGTCTAGTTCCCTTTTGACTTTAAGAATCTATAAGTCTAGGAGGCGGCCACCCCTTCAAGTCCTGACTCAATAAGGCATGGCAATCTAACTGCGCACCCATACATAAAACATTAGAGAGCAGTGGTTTGGCTAGGCCATCCATTTAGCCATCCCTTCCAGACAGCTTGAAGGGCAGCCCTCAGAAAAGCTTCGGGATGTAAAGGAAGCAGCTGTGAAATCCCCAGGAGGATCAGATGCACTTAATCCAGGGCTGGTTATCGGGTCATTTCTGATTCGTAGCTCTCGTCTGCTCTTAATTGTTAATAGCCTCTCCCCTTTCTGCTCCACTTCCATGCTTCCCACAACTGTCTGCTCTTTGTTCCTCTGGGGAATTAAGATCACCAAATGTCACTCTTTGGCCCAGCTTCCCTTGGGTCTCTGGCCTCCTCATGCCAAGCTGGTACCTGATTCTTCCACCCACAAGCTGCTTCAATCAAGACAAGTACATTCTAGGAGGATCACTGAGTGGACGGGATACAAGTTTTATTGTCTCCTCTGAAGCCAGGCATTGTCGTACTGAGTGGAGCTTGGAAGTTTTAGGTCACTGTCATAGGCTGCCATTCCCGTAACAAGCCCATTTCTTACTTGACTTTCATTGTAACGTAAAAACAAAAATCAAATTAACTAACTATAACTAATGTGTACAAGTTTTTAAGATTTGTTGGCCTCGGTGACTACACGGGAGTGCTGAAGTGGGAGCTGATAAGCGCTGCCAGGGAGAGCCCCACCGCACCACTCTTTGGAAAGCAACTCGGGAGTTAGTTCAAAGCCAGGACTACGGCAGAGACACGAGGGCAGCAAGCAGCGTTCCTCCGTGGGGGCTGCTGTGAGTTCCTGCTTAAGTTCTGCTCCTGACTTCCCTCAGTAACGGTTGCCTGGAAGTGTGACCTAAATGACAAAAAAGGTCCAAACGAGCACACTTCCGTTTGAGCCTGTGGTTTTAGGTTTGTTTGTTTTTGTTTCTCGTTTGTTTGTTTGGTTGGTTTTTTTTTTTTCTAGAAACCTGAATATGGAGAAGAAACAGTCACAGACGGAAGCATGGAGCGAGAATGAATCCAGAAGACCGTCTTTGCAATTGAGAAGTGTCGGCTACAAAGCAGATGCCCAAGAACAGGGGACGCAATAGATAAATGATGCATTTAATAATGGTATGAATTTTTGGCAAGAGAGATGGCTCACAATACTCTATTATCTGCAAGAATTGGGTTTCAGAATTTCTGTGTGGGCCACACCATAAAACCTATACAAATGTTAGAGTATGGCTTATTAATGTTTTTAAAAAACCTAGGCTATAAAGCAAAAATATGAACAGTGTTTAGTTCTGCATGGTGGGATAATATATGTTTCTTTTCATTTTTGCACCTATTAAAATTTAGCTTTCTTAACCAGGGGAAAAATACACATAAAATATGCACTTAAGAAAAAAGAACCAGGGCACATGTAACAAATAATCCTGTCCCTGGACGGCTACTTCTGTCCTTTCTGCTTCTCATTCTTCAGTGGAAGTCCTCAAGGATTTTACATGGTGGTGGGTGGCTCTATCTATCTCTTCAGCAGTTACTCTGGGTTACAAGCCTGTTCTCCTCCAGCACCCCACACCCCAGGCCTGATGAAGGACCTAAGCTTTCATGTCTTTCTCAGGTATATTCAGTGGCATTGTTCTGGTGACTTGAAGCTGGCTGTGGTTTGATTATGTATACCCTAAAAACTGTCAAAAGCTCTAGACAGCCAAAGCAGAGCTAAAAAGAACAATGCTAGAGAAATCATCATACCGATTTCAAGTTACACTACCGAGCCATAGCATGTGACGGACACAGAGACAGGCCCGTGATCACTGGAGCGACATAGAGGACCCTGATACTAACAGCTGTAGCATCTGATATTTGACAAAGATAAGAAACAAAAAACAAAACAACATTGCCTTTGAGAGAAGACAACCTCTTTAACAGATGGTGCTAGGGAAACTGAGTATCCACTGTAGCACGAATTCTAATTGGTCTATTAAGACCAATAAAAACCCGGAGTCAGATGTTAGGGGGTGAAGCATATCACCACAATCCATGTGTAGCAGGATAAAACTAGATCCCTATCTCTCACCCTGTACAAAAGTCAAGTCCAAAATGATCGAAGATGTTAAAGCAGACCCTACCACTCTGTAACCATTAGCGGATGAGATAAGGGAAACACTCCAAGATATAGGCACAGGTAAGGACTTTCTGAACAGGCTCTTCCCACTGAGTGGGGAGAGAGTCCTCAGGCTGAGAGAAAAGCCTTGTTAACTACACATCTGACAGAGGATTGCTATCTAGAATATACAAAGAGCTAAAAAAAAAATTGAAATAAATAAATGGATGAATGAAATGAGCAGAGGGTTCTAAAAGGATAAACTACAAATGGCTAGTGTTCAATATCACTAGCCACTAGAGAAACACACATTAAAACTCTGTGGAGACTTTAATCTCACCCCAGTCAGAATGGCATTGATTAAGGCAATAAGCAACCGGGGCTGGAGAGATGGCTCAGCGGTTAAGAAAACTGCTTCTTAACCAGGTTTGGTTCCCAGCATCCACATGGTGGCACACAACCATCTGTACTTCGAGTTCCAGGAGACCTGACTCCCACTTCTGAACCTGAGTACCAGGCTTGCACACAGTGCATAGAAATACAGGCAAACACTCAAACATACAAAATAAATGCATCTAAAAAAATTAAAATTTTTTTAATTAAAAGAAAAGAAAACAAATACTGATAAGGATGTGGACAACCTGGCACCCCAATATACACCGCTGGTGGAGATATAAACTAGTGTAGTCACTATGGAAACAGCATGGAGGCATCTCACTCCGCTAGAGATAGACCTGCCCTATGACCCTGCTGTGCGCTCCTGGATACTTAACCAAAGGACTCTGAGCCAACACATAAAGGGGATCCTTGCATATTAGCCACTTCACTATGGCTGAGCTATGGGCTTCATAACTAACTTAGGTGTCCATCAACCGAAGAATGAATAAAAATATAGTACATGTGCACAATGAAATTTTTTCAGCCACAAGGAAGAACAAAGTTGTGACATTTGAAGCAAAGCCACTATAGCTGGAGACAATCGTGGTAAGCAAATTCCATCTCAGAAAGGCAAACATTGCATGTTTTCTGTCACTTGTGCATCCTCGATTTTATGTAGATACAGAAAGTCATGTATGTATGGTGGCTGGAAAGGGGAAGAGAAGACCACTGGGAATGGGCGAAGGAAGAGCGAGACAGGTTTTATACTCTTATACTTGTATAGAAGTGTTCTTACAAAGCCCAGTTCCACATGCAATGAATAAATAGCAATTTAAAATGTCAGTAAAACCAATGTGGTGGCATATACCTACAATCCCAGCAAATGGGAAGAGGCAGAAGGCACCCATGAGTCCAAGGCCAACCTGGTCTACCTAGTGAGCTCTAGGCTAGACAGAGCTACACAGAGAGACACTGTTTACTAAACAACAACAACAAAACAAGGAGCTGGCGCGAGGCCAACAGCAGCTTCTCCCACACCTATGGCCTCTGTGCAAAACAGTGCGCCACACAAATGCACATGCAAACACAATTAAAATATTTTTAAATCTTAAAAAAAGAACATACGTACACACCTGCCTATAATACACTAAAAACAATAAATTGGACAAGGCAGGCCTCAATCAACTCAGCCCGCCCAAGAGCCAGTGATTAGACATTTAGTAGGTCACAGCTGCTTGAGCTTTAGACACCTCCTCGGCTCCCTGTCACCTTGTAGCCTTTGGAGCCTCCAAGCAGCTGTAGACCTAGTGCCTGCACACTCCGTTCACCTCTGGAAATGACCTTCAGTTCCTCTACCTGTGTCCCAGTATAGCCAGAACCGGCAGAGATGTGAATCATTGGGAACTCTGGGTGGGCCCAGCTCCCCGGATCCAGCAAGGATGTTGCAGGAGATGCTGGCATTCTCTCAAGTGTGCACAGCAAAAGACATCTCTGGCCCCATGTAAGATAAGCGCACAGGATGTCAACTATTCTTTTTAGATAAGGCCTTGTTTAAGGGGGACAAAAAGATTTACTCCTACCTTCCAGACAGAAAAGGGACTCACACAAATCGTTAATGTTTTCTCCCATCTTTTCTCCACCCTTCTGTGAGAGAGAAGCCTACAACCACTAAAGCCTTCTATCCCAAAACACTGTGTGCTGTGCAGCCCACTCTACATACACATCTGTTATAATTTAAATGAAACAGAAGCACCAAGCATCAACATGCTTAATGCTCTTTCGGCATTGAATAACCAGTCCAGCCTAGCCTGGCCCCAAGCAAGGGCACACTTTTTCATTCAAGGCCGCCCAAGCAAATCTTGGCAGCTCAGGTTCCCAGGCACCTTCTTTGTGCTCAATCCATGGGGGTGGTGGGTACAGAGGATCTCTTCTGATGTCAGGCACTGGGGCAGCCATCCAGTAGACAACTGTGGTCTTAGTATGACATGCCACAGAATAGAGGGGACTTTGGAACACGCGCTTTCCCAGTGTTAAAAAGAAAGTAGAACCTCAAAGTAAGCCTAGCCCTTCATCCATCCAGGTATGCCCTGGCTTCCTTTCCTCAGCCTTCCCTGAGGCGTAAACGCTGCTGCAATAGGGGGATCTGCCCTCTTCCAGCAGTTATCTCCTGGCTGTTAGGGAGGGACCCTCACCTCCCATTTGAAAGGCCGTTGTCTTTTAATCCTCAGCACCAACAGAAGAGAGCAATCACATAAATAATGTGCATAAAAAAATCAAAACCCTACTTGGCTCTGCTGTGCACAGCGTGTTCCAGAAGCGGCAGATTTGTTCCTCTAATTTGCTTTGGCTGCAATTAATATTAAAACGAGGTGGCAGGGAGTAGGGACAGAGCCTGGTTTCAATGCTATGTCACAGCAGAAAACAGAGAGCAGTCAGCAACTGGAACTGAGCCTTGTGACTGAATGGCTGACTCGGGAGCTATTGATATGCTAGAAGTTTCCCCATCCAACCCTCTCACCCCAGACAGGGCGTTAGTTCGGGCTATTATTGCTATGATAAAATGTTGTGACCAAAGCAACTTGGAAAGGAAAGGGTTTATTCGGCTTACACTTCCACAGCACTGTTCATCACTAAGGAAGTCAGGACAGGAACTCAAACAGGGCAGGAACCTAGAGGCAGGAGCTGATGCAGAGGCCATGGAGAACTACTGCTTACAGGCTTGCTTAGCATGCTTTCTTACAGAACCCAGGACCACCAGCCCAGAGATGGCACCACCGCAATGTGAGTACTTCCCCCCATCAATCATTAATTAAAAAAGGGCCCTACAGGCTTGCCTGAAGCCCAATTTTTATAGAGGCATTTTCTTTTTCTTTTTTTTTTTCTAGACAGGGTTTCTTTATTAACCAATGGCAATAAAACACATTCACAGCATACACAGGGGAATCCCACAGCAGTAGACCTTGAACTCACAGAGATCCAACTGCTTCTGCATCCCCAGTGTTGGGATTAAAGGTGTGGTCCACCATGGCTGGCCTGGTTGAGGCTCTTTCAATAAAGCAAGTCATGTGAAACAAATCACAGGCCCTGGTCCTGACAGAAGAGCAGCTTATTCATTGCTCCTCCTCTATGCTGACATCATGGGAAGACGGGGGGGGGGAACTCCCTATTGCACTACATTCTGAAGGCTGGAAAGGCACCATCCAAATCCATAGTCTTTATTATGAGCTGCCATTGTAGAACTTTAAGACAATTCTGAAGCCATTTCTGACAATTCTGAGCCCTCTCAGTCTCAGCAGTAATGCTCCCCGCTCCCCCCCCCCGGGAACCAAGGACCTAACAGCTACACATACACGTATGTTCTCCACAAATTTGGGCAAGATAACCTTTAAGATGTTGACTCAGTTCCTGAACAATTACCCACACCTGTATGTTTTGACTCAGTCCCTGGGAAACGGGGTCAAAGTGACCTCTTACCTCATCTGATCTGGCAACCCGTTCTCCAGGCAATTATTGGTAGTAGCCCTTTTGAATAAGCCATTCATAACAGTCAAAGAACAACCCCCAGACACCCCTTGTTTCTATGGCTTTTTCCTTTAAAAGTAGCCTGTACTAACTATTTGGGGTCTCTCAGCTTCCCAAATGCTGGGGGACCCTGTCATGACAGAATTAATAAAATCCTCATGCTTTTACATCAGCTGTGGTGTGAGATGTGGTCTCTGTGGAAGACTCCTCCTCAGTGTTTGAACTCCAGGGTCCAACATCATCTTCCATACTGTCAGCTATTTAGTGGATACTTAAATTCTACTAGCCCAAAGTCAGTTTCTTTCATCCTTCCTCTCTTTCTTTCTTTCTTTTTTTCTGGAACAGAGTTTCTCTGTGTATCCCTGGCTGTCCTAGAACTTATTCTGTAGATCAGGCTGGACTTGAACTCACAGAGATCTGCCTGCCTCTGCTTCCTGAGTGCTGGGATTAAAGGTGTGTTAGAGGCATTTTCTCAATTGCGGTTTGCTCCTCTCTGATGGCTCTAGCTTGTGTCAAGCTGACATAAAACTACCCAGACTGATTCTCAAAGGCTCCATGCTGTCCCTTAGCCAGACACAGAGGAAAAACCACAGGCCACAGGGGAGTTCAGCCCAGCACTGTCACAGCAACCCTCCACCCGGCATCCCCGAGGCAGAATGGGCATATTCTAGGACTTCATCCTCCTCTCCACAGCTCAAGAAGACAAGAACACCAGCACAGAAGAAAGCAAGGGGGGGGGCAGATCATTTTGTGACAAGCTGATTAACTTTATTCTACAAAAGAAAATTATCTTCATACTTTGAGCACAACCTGTCTATCATGCCCCACCCCCACCCCGTGACCAGCCCTATCCTAAAGGTCTCTAGAGACTCTGCCAAGAGTTCCCTTCATCAGCATAAACTCAGGTAATGTTGGAAGAGGCGCACTATGAATAACGAAGTATACTTGTGTCACTCAGGAAATTCCAAGGGTTTTAGAAATCTTTGTGCCAGGAAACTGGGCAAAGATCAAATGTATCTTTGATTCCAAGCCAACTTACTGGTTCCCCTGGAGGCCCCTCCTTAATAAGTTGTGGGTACATGAGTCCTCCTGCCAGCCCTCTGCTATCAGACAAACCCACCAAGGACAGAACTAAATGAAACCACGCTAACAGCAGCCTAAAGGCTGCCCAGGGGTCCCTGTTCATTCAGTCGTTTGGAGATGAGTTGAGTTTTCAAGCAGCATGCTAGGTTCTACACATGCATTGGGAACCAGCCGGATACACTCCCTGCTCTCAGAGAACTTTTACTCCAGCTAGGAAGATTGGTACACACACATTGCTGCTGTTCTGTGTGCTGGGTTACCAGATCATAGTGTGCTGGTAAGCCGCACTCACGGCAAGGGAAAGCCATGGCAGGCTTTGTGGAGGACAAGGGATGAGACTTGAATTACAGCGTTGCTCTTTTCTCTCTCTTTATTAGTGTATGAGAGAGAGACAGAGACAGACAGAAAGATAGAGACAGGCAGGGAGAGAGAAAGAGAGAGAGTGTGTGTGTATGTGCACGCACTTGTGCCATTGCACTTGCAAGGAGATAAGAGAACAACTTCCAGGAGCTGCTTCTCTCCTTCCACCTTTACATGGCTCTTCAGGCTCCAACCCAGGTTGTCAGGATTGCACAGTCGGCACCTTTACCTTCTGAGCCATTCTGTCTGTGCAGTAGTTTTGCTTTTCAAGGGGAGCCCCTGGGCTGGGAAGATAGCTGTGCCAGCTGCCATGGTCTGGATATGAATGCTTCCCAAAAGGTGTATGGGCTGAAGGCTTAGTCCTCAGCTGGTGGATCCAGATCTAAACGTGGAGAGGTGATTGAACAGAGAGGGCACTTTCTCCCTCAATGGATCCCTTGACAGGTCCCCAATCCAACTGCAGTATTGGGAGGTGATAGAAACTAAGAGGTGGGGCCCGGTTAGAGGAAGCAGATCGTTAGAGGTATATCCTGGAAGGTATGTCTTTGAATGATAGATCTTTCCTGTCTCACTCCTCTTTCTGGCCAGCATGAGGTAAACATGAGGAAGGGCTACACAAAGTCACTTAAAAAGCTCTTACAGTGGCTTAGAGTCCCAAAGATGGCTGGGACTAGACTAGTGGTCTTGTATTGGACAGAGATGAGAAATGAAGAAAAGAACTATGGAGTCAATCACTAAATCAGGAGACAAGAGCCATTCATAAGGTTCTAGAGATGTGTCTCAGTGATAGGGTGTAAAGCCCTGGATTTGATTCCCAGCATCAAAATAAAAGCCCTTCATGTAGAAGATAATCAACCAGCACAGTAGATATAAGCACAGCCAGGGCACCTTCAAGGGCAACTGGAGGTCAGAAGTGATTCTAGTGAACCAAAATTGGAGTTCAAGATGGCTGCCTGGAGGAGGAGACTCGCACACCTTTAAGGGACAGAAAACACTTGGTTCAGCCTAAGATTTGCCTTGATTACCAAATCGAGCCTTGGTTAGGGTCTGGATAGGTGGAGGAGTAGGACCTGAGTGTTGTGAGGTTGAAGACAGGGAAGAGTTTCCCCCAAGACACCTCATATTGGGGAGAAGAGAGTCCTGACTACACAATAAGGCTGACCTAGATGAGCTACCTCCACAGCCCCCACGCACACACAGAAAAAGAGAGAGAGAACACAAGCAGGATGAAGAAGACCACCTGCAGCTCTCCAAGTATGTATGACCTGTGACCTCTCTTCTTGAAAGGTAGATTGATCCCAGCAGGCCACCTCTAGGGAGTATGTGGCCTCTGCGCAGGAAGGGGGACTGCAGTGGGAAGCTGATGGTATCAGGGCCTCATGAGACAGGTGCCTGTTGAGCTCCTCTCAGACCCGGGGAGTCTGACAAATGGGTTTCATGTCTCCCCAGATCTCAGCATTCCAAAGTCACAGAAGGAGAAGACGAAACCAAAGGTCTGCCCTTGCAAAAGGAGCAAGAAGCCAGGGCCTGGACAATGCCTGCTTCTGCAGGGGTGAAGCCCCCTCAGAAACCACAGAGTGTTGAGGAAACATTTGTTTATGCTGTGAAAGTTACTTTAACTGTGTAAAGACGTGTTTGTTTGCGCTGCATCTGTCTAATTATGAAAAGATGTGTTCCTGTTTCACCTTGCCTGCCTAAGGCACCTGATTGATCTAATAAAAACCTGAACAGCCAATAGCTAGGCAGAGACAAACTTGTTCAGTCTGTGGTTGGACTTCAGGGAACTCAGCTCCCGGAAGACCTGCTGAGTATCTGTTGCAGGCCTGGCTCAGGGATGCATGCTCTGTGGACATCCATTTGTTTAGAGTTTGTTGAGACAGACGTGGGGCCTCACTTCTTCGTACTGCTCATAGCATCCCTACATGACAGCTGCTAAAATCCTGTTGTACGGGTGAGAAAAAAGCTGAGCTCTATCAGAGAAATAATCTGTCCGAGATCCCAACCATAGCAGTGCCACGGCTGTACCCACAACCCAACTCCTAGAACCTTCTCTTTCTCCTCCCTCCCTCCCTCCCTCCCTCCCTCCCTCCTTCCCTCCCTCCCTCCAGTGACCTAGTCCCTGCATTTAAAGTTTTTGGTCTTACCAGAGAGAGGAAATAACAGGTGTAAAACAGTGACTAGTGGACAGTGGCAAAGCTACATTCAGGATAAGTTGAAAGAGCTAGCTCTGCGTCTGGAACCCCACATTTATCGGCACATTTCTTTCTACTACATCTGGTCAGAAATGATAAATAGTATCTCTCTCTATCAATACCACCCAATAAAAGAGCTCATAAATAAATACAGCCATGTGCCATTTCATGGTGTGATAGATTGTTAGAAATGAGTTAAGCTATCCCATCCTTGGTCATTGATTCAGCATCATAGGGCTAACCTAGACACCTCTGGATGGGAATTGTCATCATAGGGCTAACCTAGACACCTCTGGATGGGAATTGTCAGTCAGTCCTAGTGGCCTCTTGATACAAACACGAACTGCAATAAGCAGAAGATGTAGGAGAGTGCTGCCTGTGTCCCATGGCATGCTGTTTCCTGGGAACTGTTCTTATTATTTTAGGGTTGTTTGTTTTTGTTCTGTGAGAAGGAAACACTCTGAAATAAGCATACATAGTATAATATGGTAAAGGCATAGCCTGCTAGCACTGCTGCTGGTCACATTATTTAGTATTATATGTACTATATATGCAATTGTGTGTGCTCTTCTCTGTGACTGGCCATTCAGTACATTTGCTGACATGAATATTACTGTGTTAGCACTATTCCTTGTGCTGTGATATCACAGTAGAGACAATGTCACCAACCTTCCTACTCTTACAGGACCACTGTTGAACATGCAGTTTTTCATTGGCTGGAACATCATTATGTACATCACACACACACACACACACACACACACACACACACACACACACACAAATGGCTCTGGTATCGCTATAAAGCTGGGGGTGGGGCATACCTGTATTCCAAGCTACTTAGGGAGCTGCAAGGATAATGTGTTCAATCACTACCAGGAGTTCAAGAGCAGCCTGGACAACAGGGAACACATCTCGGAACACAAAACAGGGGGTGATGATGTGTCCTGCCATTCCAGCACTTAGGAGACTGAGGCAAGAGGTTTGTCTCAAGTCCAAGGCCAACCTGACTACACATCAAGACCTTGTCTCCAAACAAAGTAAAACCTCAATAAGCCATTGTAACATCATTATTTTTAATTGAATTTCAATTTTTTTGGATGCTGTCTAAAAACCTGAGCTCTGGCCTCCTGCAACAGAGAGAGAGATTAATACCAGGATAGTCCTCCGTTGCCTTGGAGACGTCTGCAGGACCATCCTCCCTTCCATCAACCACAGGTCTCCAACTTCACAAGCTTCCCTAGGCGTCCTGGCCTGTCCTCCCTCAGCCTGCCCTCCCTCCTTCTTTTGTTCATCATGGGTGGCCCTGTTAGGGTTGCCCATTTTCATACATTCTCAACCACCCCCTTGTCCCTTGCCTCTTTTCTTCAGAAAGCATCTCTTTTGCTTTGTTCTCTCTCCTCTCGCTCCTTTTCCCACCACTCTGCCTCTTCCTCTCCTCTTCTTCCCTGCTTTTCACTGTCTTTGTCCTCTGGGTTCCAAGCCTCCAGAAGCGTCAAGTCTAGGTTATTAAGCCAGGTGCTGGGCCACTCATGCGCCTTCCTCTAGGGCATCCGTTCTCAACCTGTGGGTCGCAACCCCTTGAGGTCACATATCTGATACCTTGCATATCAAATATTTAAATTAGATTCATCACAGTAGCAAAAATTAGAGTTATAAAGTAGCCATGAAATAATTTTATCGCTGGGGAGGGGGGGTCACCACAACATGAGGAACTGTATGTTAGTAAAGGGTCTCGGTGTTAGGAAGCTTGAGAACCCCTGCTCTAGGGAAAGACATGTGTGGAGTCTTGAAAAGAAATTAGGATAAAGAGCCAGAACTGTCAGCATGGGGGCCTTGGGTGGCATATCATCAGTGGCAGCCTCTGCAGGGGGGTGGGGAGTGTCAGCTGGCTTGTCACCTGACACCTTCTGGGAAGTGCAGGAGTTGGGGACCATGAAATACAGCCTGCTTTGCTTTCTCTCACATGGTAAAATATTTTAAAAAGACCATTTCCTCCCCAGTAAGCTGATTTCTGTGACTAAAAGATGAAGTTGTTTCCATCAATGAGCTGAATGATTTCTATTTGAGAACACATTTCCCCGTGAGACTGAATCAAGTCATTTTCATTGGAGATGAAAACTGACAGCCTGGAATCATTTTTATCATCATGGAATGGGCTCCCATGCAAAAAAGAGGGGGGGAAAGTATGCTAACTAGTCTCTGGGGCCCCCATAGACTTTGATTCGCTCTTGCCTCCACTCCTGGTGACTACCAGTGGAACCCTAGGCAAGGGCTTTTAACGCTTTGCCTAAAATGAGGGTTGAAAACACACCCTCGTGAAGCCATGTGAGGAAAACCCGGAAGCACATGACATCAGTGTAGCCAGTGCAATCATTAATTTCATATGTCTGTTTGGCTAGACTATGGTGCCTAGGCATTTGTCAAACACAGCGCCGCTGTGAGGAGGCTTTGGGATTTCAGTCAGGTCAGTCTGAGTAGAGCATTTTGCCCTACTTCACGCAAGTGGGCCTCACCCAGTCAGTCAAAGCTGGACAGAACAAAAGAATCCAGCAACAGAGGGCTCTCCCTCAAACAGCCTTTGAAAGTCACCTGTAACATCAGTTCTTCCTAATTCTAGAGTTGGTTAAATAGCAGCAAACTTCCCACTGAGTTTGGGCTTGCCAGCCTCCATGATGACCTGAGCCACTTCCTTGCAAAATCCATCCCTGCCTATAAATGCCCTCCCTACTGATTCTAATTCAACACCTATTTCATAGCGACTAACAAGACTGTGGATCTTGAAATCCTCATTGTCACCATCTTTTCTGTAGTGATGGCCAAGGAAGAAGAGGGAGAAGGGCCTGGTTGGAAGAGACAAAGCCTCACATTCTATGAGACAGACCCGACCCCCTCACTAGTAACCTGTGGCCCCCAGGAGAGAGGGGATGCTTCAGCCTTCAGAGGTGAAGTCAACACAAAGGACCAATTTGCAGGAAGCTACCCTCCTTCTGCACCCAGAATGCAACACCAACTTCCCATCTCTGAGCCAAGGTCCCCAGGCTGAGCCCTCTACTTCCTGGTGCAAGCCTTCCCTCCAGGAGACTTCCCCTCTGTGACTAGCAAGCCCAGTGAGCCTCTCTGCCTGGACTAGCATCCTGACCACCTTGCTGTCTTCTCCTTACTCTGCATAACCCTGGGTCCATCACAGCTCCACTGTAGCCCGCCCCACCCCGGGAAATCTTTTTAGGAAACCCATTCCTGGGCTCTCCACCTCAACAAACTCCAGAGCTTACTATGCCTAGATGGCCTTGTAAGATTTGTATGAAATGTCTATCGGGAGAGCTACATAGAAGGCCAGGGCCTGTATCTACCTCATTCTCTTCCCTCACAGAGCTCAGGACAGCTTCGAGTCGAGTGTGTGGTACATACCCAACATTTAATAGAGAATGGCAAGATCTTTTCCACCTCAGCTCCTAGACTCCGTGTGCAAGAAAGATTCAAATAGCCTTTGGCAACTAGCTAGAGCAAGTTCACCTCACAGTGAACTTCAGGGGCCCTGGAAACCAGCAAGTTCCTAGGCTGCTGGCTGCTAGCCCTCTGCGATGGATTGTCTTTAGCTCCAGAATCTTCAGATGTGCTGGAGAATCCCCTTCACACGTGTTTGTCCACATTTGCAGATAGGATTGGTGCGGGTTCTTAGACTGAGCCTAGAAGCAGAACGTGAGGCAAGGATTCAGCTTAATTGATGGGAGAGTGCACACGGCAACAGGGGGCTTGGGGCAACCTTGGAAGGAGCTCTGCAAGGATGGCTTAGCCCAACGGCAATCTCAGCTTGATCCTTGGGGCACTTCAAACGGCAAACTTCTTGTCACCATGAGTGGCAAGGCAACCAACCATCTTCCTTGAAACTGAGACACCTCAGTGTGGAACAAACATCATTGCTGGGGATCCAGCTTTTCAATTCCAGTAAGTTATGTCTTTGAGTTGTCCCTTAATAGGAAGGAGCCAAGGCCAGTTGGTGCTGGTCCATCCAGGGCTGGGCTCTAGGGAAGGTGGGTGCACACCAGCCCAGAAAAGGGATTTGGAAGGCAAGGGACATCATCCATGAGACAGGCAAAGGCCAACAAAGCATCTCTCTGTTGCAGCCCACACAGCCTGGAGGCCCTGGTGGCTGTTTACTGGCCCCTTCTAGAGACCCCTAAAGAAGGCCTCTGTTCAAGGCAGCCTGATTTGAATAGCACCTGATTGACTCCCTCCAGACTCTGTTGGCTTGCTGCTTGTTTGTGACTCAATTAAATTAACAAACTGCGTTCCCTGCCCAGACTCTTTCTGCTGCCTGGATTTTAGCATATGTCAGTCAGGGTGGCCCAACTTCCCCAGATGGCTGTGAGCATGCTCCACAGACCTAATGCCAGCTCGTGATCGGGGAGTCCCAAAGACTCAGACATGGAAGCATGAACACGCAGGGGAGAGGAGAAAACTGGGTTAAGCAGGAGAAGGAAAAAGAGAAGAAGAAACAGGGTGGGGATGGGGGGGGCGGTTAGGGCAAAATGTTCTTCCCCCTAGGGACACCAGCAGCTACTAAGGAGTCCATCTCCCTTTGGAGAAGCTCTCAACCCCAGAAGATTGGTAGGGACCTCTAATAGCCTCAAGTTTATTTGGAACCTGAGGCTGAGAGGCTCAAAGTATGTTTCCTGGAACACAAATGGTAACATTTTGGAACTCATAAGAAACCCAGGCTCAGTCTCACCCCGGACCCACAGACTCTGACTCCCCGATGGGCACAGCAATCTGTATTGTTTGTTTAATGTATAAGGATGTTTCACTCACATGTATGTCTGTGTACCGTGGGCATGCCTGGTACCCAAGGAGACCAGAAGAGGGCATCAGATGTCCAAGGACTGGAATTACAACAGTCATGAGCTACCATATGGGAGCTAGGTATCCAACCTGGGTCCATCCGGTGCTCTTAACCACTGAGCCATTTGTCCAGCCCCAGTAATCTGTTTTAAGCAGATCTGATGCCCACTCAAGTGTGAGAACCTCTCCTGGACATTCAGCCTTCCTTCTGGGACATCACGGAGCTGACTGTTCCCTGGGTCAACTACAGGATGTTGTCAAGCCCAAAACATGAAACCGGCAACCAGGCTTCAAGACTCCAAGGATTCTTCAGTTGGCCTGTGATGACTCAAAATGACAGGCTTTAAGCTCCCATTGTGGGAGGCCACAATGGAGAGGAGACACTTAAGGGAGGAGCAGCCTGACCCCAGCTACAGAAGGAAATGCAAATTTGGGGATTAAATGGTGTCAGGTCCAGGACCAAAAGAAGGAGGGAAGAGGGGAGGAAAAAGACAAGGAACATGGGGAGGAGAATCAAGAGCAAGCCTGGGGAACAGGTAGTCAGTCAGGCTGGGTGTCCAAACAACCATCATCATTGTCCAGCAGGAATGTTACTCTTCTGGATTCTGGAACAGGATGATAGGCCTTTGGTGAGAAACCTGGGGACAGATGAACAGGTATGAGAATTAAGCTTATTCCATGTATCTGGCATTGGGGGAGGATAGCTAGGTCTTTGGTTGGGTAGATAACAGAGAAAGTTCTACCCATGTCACTGAAAACACATGCCCTGCCTAGACCATGCAGCACCCACCAGAGTCTAGCCTGTAACTATGCCAATTGGTGTGGCTCCTACGGTCACACTGGCTGCTGTTCAAAGGGAAACCCTATGTCTACATGCAGGGATAACATGCAATTGAAATTATAAGTAGTATTCAATGGTGACCCATCAGGGCTGGTAGAAGGATGGAGGGACTGCCATGATGCTAGGCACCCTGCATGGAGCATTCAATCAGCCCCTGCCTTCAGCACTATACCAGATCTAACTTCTGTACTTGACACACCATGCAGCTGAAGCCTGCCCCCACACCCCCAAATTAAACAACCTTTGCAGAGGCTTCAGCTCGGAGGTAGAGGATGAGAGACAAGGCAAACATGTGGTAACCAGCTCTCCCAGTCACAGCTGTGTAGACAGGGTAGCTAAAGTGAACTGGGGGCTTAACTGTCTCCCGTTCATCAGGACACTTTTGCCTTTGACCCTGAGAGGCAGCTTCTGCTCTCCTCACTGTGTGCCTCCTCCAGATGTCCTTAAGCACCATTATACTAACTTCTCCATGAGAACATCAACAACCCAGTAAAGTCAGGCCAAGGGCACGGCTAACTTTCCTCTTGAAACCTCCAAGCTCCAGCTCTGCCTTCTTGTTGCTACGTCTGGACATCTGCGTATCAGCCTCCTTCAGCTGTAAAGCCTTGAGTTTAAGGACCCCAGCTGTGATAGTTTGAGTGTAACTGGCTCCCAAAAGTTCATTGGGAGTGGCACTATTAGGAGGAGTGACTTCGTAGGAGTAGGTGGGGCCTTGTTGGAGGAAGTGTGTCACTGTGGAGGTGGGCTTTGAGGCCTCATATATGCTCAAGCTTTGCTCAGAGTGAGACAGACCACTTCCTGTTGCCTGCACGATATAGGACTTTCAGCTCCTTCTCCAGCACCATGTCTGCTTGCACACCTCCATGTCCCACCATGATGATAACAAACTGAACCTCTGAACTGTGAGTGAGTCACCCCAATTAGATGTTTTCATTTGGAATAGTTGTCATGGTCATGGTGTCTCTTCACAGCTATAGAAACCCTAACTAAGATACCAGTACATTAAGAAAAGTATTCCTTTACTTTCAATTTTCAATGGAAGGACTATGCTGGGTTTTTTTCTCCTTGTATCTCTATATGATTGAAAGTCTTGTTTTAAATGAAGAGCAAGTGTGTCATTTGAGTATTTTTAAAATGGTAAGGAACAAACTAAAAGAATTTCTGAAAAGCAATTACTTGGGCCAACCTTTTTTTTCTATTTTATTTCTATATTTAGTGTTGGACTTTAAATGGAAGAAATAAATGAATTCCTCCCTGGGGTTTGAACCCCCTCTCAGAGTTCACTGTCTCCTGGGGGCTCTGGGCACGGGAGGTGGGACAGGGGTGCTTCTGGCTTACCACTGACAGCTGAGCAGCAGCAACAATTGATTTTTCCATCTCGGTTGTCAAATGGGGTGGTGGTGGAGATTAAGGAGGATTAACTGGTTATGTTAGAGAATATGTCCTCCGGTGCCCAGTATGTCCAGAATTGACATAAGGATTGAAGTTAATAGGATGTTTCTATGAAATCGGGTAATTACTTGAGTGAATTCCCAAGTAATACAGTGGCAGACAGCTCTGGCTCACTTATAATGTTTGCACATTCCAATGACGTGAATATAGAATTGCCAGCAATCACTTTCGAATGACCCAAATCTTGTTAAAAGCGAAATAGATATAGCTTGCCTCACCCTGGAAGAAAGAAAAGGAGAAGCTAACTTGGGTGGTGTCTCCCCAACTCTTGTCTCCCACCCCCAGTTCCACCTCACTACTGGAATGGGACATTAACCCCTCCTTTCTTAGACAGAGCTCAGAGGCCATGCACAGCTAAGAGGTGCCATGAGGAGGCCGTTGGAGGATCCTGGTCTACAGAAATTGGAATGAAGGAGGTTTGTGGAGACTGGAAGGAGACCAGGAGGGTGACCCAAAAGGATGGAAGCATAGGAACTGGGCTGGGGAGACACAGTGTGCAGGGCCTAAGCAACTTCTGCCTGGTTCCTCTTTGTATTCTCAAGGTTTGGGTAGTGTAAGGACTGGACATATTGGCGGTCACAGAATTGGGAGTCAGTCTGGCTGCCTGTTAGAGGCCAGGAGGAGAGAACTGGATCAGACATAGCTTCAGAGGGTTGGTTCCAGCTGAGTGAAACCACATAGCATCAGGGAGCAAGTGGGCCTGGAAGTGGAGACCTGCTGGGACTCTCACAAACACCCTGGATCCACATTGTCAGGTGTCTGAGCAAGGGAAGTACTGGGACAAACCCTGCCCCTCGAGGAGGCCGGAGATGCTGCAATGTACCCCCACCTCCATCCCCCTCCCCAGGAACCTGGAAAAAAAGGATAGTATCAAAAAGCCTAGAATTGTTTAGGGTTCAGGTGTGTTTGATTTGAGGCACAGAACCCAATACTAAAGGAGAGCTTAGTCATGTTAGACAACTGAAGAGGCCTATGGTGACTGCCTTGAAGGTAGGGCTGCTAGATAAGATACAAAAGCTGCCTGGAGCCAGCAACAGACAACCAGGCTGCACTTTAGTCCACGGACCACCTAGAGTTGCCTTCTGGTTTTCTTTGTTAAATTTTGTCAATCCTGAATGTCGGAAACATGGGGGTGGTTTTTGTTTCCTTCTCAGACTGTGGGTTTACGTTATCGCGAATGAGTATTGTCTGGGTATCATGGAGGAAAATCCTAATCCACATGCAATAATTCCTGAGTAAGCAGCCGTCTCATTGTCAGGTGGGGGTCATGACTCGTCTAGAGACAGGGAGGGACCCTAGAATGGCACAAAGTCACTGCAGCTCCATTCCCAGGTCCAAGACCCCAGACTGCAGCAGCTCAGTCCATGCTCTCGGCATCAGTTCCTGTCACATCCAATCTCCATAAAGCTCCAGGTTCCTCCCCTCCCTCCTTCCCACCCCTCCCTCCCTCTGGGGTAAATCCATTAACTGCCTTGGAACCTTGAGGCCCCAGGTCTTATAGATCTTCCCTGTCCATCAGACCTGTCCTGGGAGAAAAGGGGCCTCAGCTCCTTTGTCTGCTGATCTTTCAGACTGAGCACTCCCACATCTCTCCTGTCCCAGCCACTGGAACATTCTTAACAAGAGATTATATATCCAGCCCAGCCCTCAGTATAGAGGGGGATGGGTTCTGTGACCTCACACGTACCAAAATCCATGGATAGCCACATCTCTTTTTATGATTATTTACTAGTAACCTGCACAAATTATCCCAGTCACTTTAATCCATCTTTAGATTTAGGGATAATGCCTAATACAGTGTTAATGCTATATAAATAAATAAGAGTTGCGTTTTTGTTTGCAATAGTTTTTATTGCTGTATTGTTCTTTTCTATTGGCCACATTTTTTCCAACATTTTTGACCCAGGATTGATTGATCAGTAGATTCAGAACCTGTGGCTATGGAAAGCCAATTGCAAAATCAAATAGACACCAAAATTCATCATCTTATACCAATGCCAAATTCTTGATAAATTCTAACCTGTTAAAAAATCTTAATAAAAGTTTGCTTTTAAAAATAACCATATAAATATATATATGGATATGCAAATATTTACCTTGAGAGCATCTTAAAATATTTAAAATCCGAGACTATTATCCTGGCACTCATCTGAATCGCACTCTTTAGTGCTAATTATAAACAACCCAGTCTGGCCCTCGTTTTTAATGGCTTTATAAGTGCTAGGCTAGCCTTTCCAATTAGACTATAAACTGTCTTTTGCGTCTCTAAGACCTCTCAGAGCACCTGCTCCAGAGTGGGCCTTGGTAAAAGTTTAATGCTATGTCTGACTCCACAAGGCTTGGGTCTTCAATTTGTTCCTTCTTCTTGCAGCCCCCCCACCCTGCAACTCCAGTCCCATCCCCCAACCATTAAAAACAACCACTTTTCCTAACTCTAACTTGATTTTCCACCCATCACTCTTTTTTTAATATTTATTTATTATGTATACAATATTCTGTCTGTGTGTATGCCTGCAGGCCAGAAGAGGGCACCAGACCCCATTACAGATGGTTGTGAGCCACCATGTGGTTGCTGGGAATTGAACTCAGGACCTTTGGAAGAGCAGGCAATGCTCTTAACCTCTGAGCCATCTCTCCAGCCCCCACCCATCACTCTTAACACTGATATCCCCCATGGACAAGTTACACACCAAAGTTAAGTGGAGTATCGTTCAGCATCACACTTTGCCTTTTAAGTACACCCAGAATAAATCTCCACCTACCTCGAAATGGAGCATGGTCAGTGTGAGCTTCCCTGTCTCAGAGTGTTAATGTTCTTCAAACATCATTGTTGCTATAACTTGAGTAAGCAGGTGTGGTCATGATGCCCTCAAAGGAACGAGAGAGATCTTCCTCTAAACACAAAGCCAATGCAAGCATTAAAACTGCAGAAAAGCACATGGGGGAAAGTGAAAACATAGCTTTTTTTAATTGAAGAATTTGTTTTATTTTTAATTATGTGCATGCGTGTGTGCCTATGTGTGCAGGTGCCGCCAGAGGTTGAAAGAGGGCATTGATCCCCTAGAGCTGGATTGCAGGCAGTTGGGAGTGCTGGGAACCAAACTCAGGTCCTTTTCATTAGCACCAAGAGTTTTTAACCAGGGCTCTTCCACGTTACAACCCAAAACACTAAACTTCTAATTCTTCCTACTATCATTCTGTATATATATTCCCAGCATCTTCCTATGTGTGAGTTACACACATTTGTGCATGCGAATCTATCCAGGTACATATAAATAACCTCATACGACAAGTGATTTTGTCTTCGTTTCCTTATGAAGCAACACCGAACAAACCTTTTTCCTGACCAAACACACTGCCGGTGCTTGTTTCCAGCTTTCCTGTCACAATGGTGGATGGCCCTGTGTGTAACCCAGGAGTTGGGGGGCAGGGGCAGGTGCATCGTGAACTCAGGGTCAGTCTGGGAGACAAAAGTAAAGGAGTTCAGTAAAGTTCTCGGTCACTGCCTGCACTTACATGCTGTGCATATTTAGGAGAAGACTCTTGAGAGCAGAGACTATTGGGAATGCAGACTTATACGGCTTTAAATTATATAGGTGAGCCACTATCCCAAGAGATTGGACTGTTTACACTGACCGTGGGGAGTTCTAACAGGATGAAGAGGGGTCTTTTGCAGCCCCTCTTTGGGAATGGAAGACACCAGCAGTTTCTTCTTTAGGCTTTCAAATATGTCAGTGTTTCTAGCCATCAAACCTCACCCCAGCCTTTCTTTCAAGTGCATTCATTTATCCAGCAAAAACTGAGAATCTACTCTTCAGCAGACCATCTGGGTCAGTGGTTCTTAACCTTTAATAGAGCCAGCTCCTCAGGGTGTGGTGACCCCTGACCATGAAATTACCTTTGTTGCTACTTCATAACTGTAATTCTGCTACTGTTATGAGCCATAGTGTAAGTATCTGATATGTAGGATATCTGATATGTGACCCCTGTGGAAAGATCGTCTCTCCTCCCCAAAGGGATTGCGACCCACAGGTTGAGAACTATTGGTTTAAGGATTCTAAGTATAAGTATTGGTTTAAGGATTCTAAGTATAAGTGGTGATGTCATTCATGCATCAATTAATGAATTAACAAATTTTTTAGTGCTTATTGTGATCGGGGTTGGCTATAGTGCCCAGAATGAAGCAAAGCTGGCCTACCTTTGCTGCAGTACCAATGACTGTGCATCCGTCTCAGTTTGATATATTCTCAGACCTGGATACTAGTGACATACAGGAAGGGAAAACAAGCAAAGTAAGGTTAGGAGCAAGTTTCTCTACCTCAGAAAGTACCTTGGGATCCTCTTACGGAGTTGTCACTGATCCAAACACACATATCCAGTTCTGCAGTAAGAGCTGTGGGGTAGAGGGGTAGGGTGGGCCCAGGCCCTTGGTGCCCTTCCATCGAATCAAAGGCAACAAGCCTGAGTCATAGAACAGATACACACAGAAGTGATGGGAGAGCGTGCACGTGTGCAAAATGGTGAGGATAGTTGTGGAAGGGGTTCCAGGAGCTCAGGGGAGGAGCTGTGTTGTTGCTGGCTTTCAGGATACATCCAGGGACCTTGGGTGAGCTTCAGCTCAGTCCCCTGGTTTCCAGCTGCAGGTACTGGCGCCCAAGACCCAAAAGGAGAAAACAGGATGTACACCCTTTCCGTGCAGGGACAAGGTAAGGCTCAGGGAAGAAGAGGTCACTCAGAAGAGCCACTGTCTGGGGGCTCCTGACCTTTGGGTTGAGTGCCCGACCATACATCTTTCCCTAGGCATCCAGGGCAGTGGTAGCTTTCCTCCACCAAGCTTGCATGGGGAAATCTTGGTGATTGCTTATGGTTGGGCCTAAATGATCACACTTAAAATGTTGGCATTAGCCCCTGCATACAAAGCAAATAAATGACAGCAACAATAGAGGCAACCCAGCTGAAGAGACTAATCGGAGCCTTCCCTTCCACCTGGTGAGAGAGAAGAGGGAACAAAGGGGCCTGTCTCACGCGTTTGTTAGTCGCTTTTTTCTGGGTCTGTGATGAAATGCCTGGCAGAAAGCAGCCTGAGAAATAAGTGTTTATTTTGGCTCATAGTTGAGTGGATAGAGCCCATCATGGTGTGGAAGGCATAATGGGAGGACTTTCTATCTGCGGCAGAGGGAGACAGTTCACATTTTGGTGGCTCATAAAGCAGAGAAAGGAGAAATTGGCGTTCAGTTGGCTTCTCCTTTTCCCCTTTGTGTGTGTCTGTGTGTGTGTGTACATGCATGTGTGCGTATGTGTTTGGGTGTGCTTGTCCATGTGTGCACATGTGGAGGTCAGAGGTCAATGCCCAGGATCTACCTCTATCACTTTCCATGTTAGTTCTTCAGACAGAACCTTCCGCTGAACCTTGAGCTCCTGTTTTTGAGCCTGACTTGCCATCAAGTCCCTGGGATTCACCTATCCTTGTGTCCCCAGCACTAGCATTGCAGACAAACTCCCTTGCACCTGGGCCCTTATGTGAATGCTGGGATCTAAACTAGGGTCCTTGTCTTTATGCAGTAATCCCTTTACCCATTGAGCCACACCCCAAATCTTTTTTAGATTTTATTTTTATTATTTTATTTATTTTTATTATTTTAATTGTGTGGGGGGGGCATATGAGTGTTGCTAGTGTCTACAGAGAGCAGAAGAGCATGTCACACCTCCTGGAGCTGGAGTTACAGCTGTTGTGAGCATCCCAGAGTTGGTGACGGGAACAGAACTTAGGTCCTCTATAAGAACAGTATTTAACCTCTGAACCATCCCTCCAGCCTCTGCACTTTCTTCTTCCTGGCACCCCAGTCCATAGGATAATGCCCACATTTAGGAGAAGTCTCCCTATTTCAGGTGCTTCTGTCTGGAAACCCATCAGACATACCTAAGGACATGTTTAACCAGTGTCTTATCTAATCGTGTTGACAAAATTCTTTAAATATTCTGTCTTTATTTAAATTCATACACATACATGTAATTTACATTCACAGTCACATTATTAACGTAAATTACACTTACTTTCTCTTGTAGAACCTATTTCCAGTTTCCATCTAGCTAACAGAAGCTTATTGTTTACTACTCAAATTTCTCTTTCCAGAAGTGGCCCCTTCTAGCTACTGACATATTTGCCTGTAGGAAACATCCCCATCCTGTGTGTTTTGCTACTTCCCTTCACAGGTAACTGATGATTGGATGATCCTCAGCACCCCCTCTTCTGTGAGGCCCCACCCCTCTTTCCCAGTCCACTCCCATGCTGCAGATCCCTGCTGGAGTTCCACAGCCTTACAGTGAGATGAACCTTCTCGGTGGCTGGTCCACTGACTACGCTGTGGTCGCATTCACACCCCTCCACTTTCTGTTCGTGCTAGAACCGCTATCTCTTTCTCTTTTTATATGATTGTCTCTGTTTCAGTAATCCAGCCCCCGATTTTCTCTGTAGTTGTCTGTCTTCTCCCAAGAAGATCATGTGCACAGGTTTCTCTAGCAATTTAATCTTTGTGAGCAGACCTTCCAGAGACTCCCTGACCTGCCCCAGATCGAAAGGGTTTCCTTTCTGCCACAGGTTCACTATCACTCTAGGCTGCTCTAGTCAGTATTATCTGGCCCCCAGTCCTCCCTGCACCATTTCAGTTGGTGGTTTGGTTTCCTGCATTCCCAGTTTGTTTTCTCTGGGATTTACCCCCTCATTTTGGTGAAGCATGTCCTTGAGCAACCTTCAGAAAATGGTGCAGGAGAGATAAACTTCTCAGGCTTTGATTACAAGAGGACATCATGGTTAGTCGCATAGCGGGGCAATGTCTGGAAACTGTTTTCTCTAGGATTCTGAGTGTCTTGTCTTCCTCCTTTCAGTGCTATTGTTAGGCAGTCTTCTGCCTTCCTGGTTCTTGATCATAGCATATCTGAGTTTTGTCTTCTTCCTGGTGATGGCAAGATCTGCTTGAATCTCGTGTTCTGAAATTTCTGGTTCTCAGCCTCTGTGTGGGCCCATTAGGATACTCATGGGCTTCCCATTACGAAAAGGATGTTAGGTGTGAGAATTTTACAGAATGTTTTTTTAAAAAAGGATTTATTTTATTATTATTTATGTGTCTATGTAAGTAACTGTGTGCATGTATGTGGATGTCGTCTCAGAAGCCAGAAGAGGGCTTGGGATTTCCTGGATCTAGAGGTTTGTGAGCTCCCAGTATTGGTGGCTGGAAACCAGACTCCAGTCTCCTCAGAGAGGAACAAGTGCCCTTGACCATTGAGCTGTATCTCCAGCCTTGGCAGAGTCCTTAATTGGTTCTCTGCCTTTAAGTTCTCCTTTATCTTATTTCCTGGAGTTTCTATACTTGGTTCTCAGAAATCTTGGACTGGCTTAGGCTACTTATCTTTACTTTGTTCAAATTTTAACATTTTTACTTTGTTTTCTGGGAGAGTTTTTCAATTTTGACTTACAAGTTTTCAGATTTACTCTCTTAATTTTAAATGCCAAGAATTCTTTATGTGGGCATGTATGTGCACATAAACGTATCTCTAATGTGATACTATGTATCCCTAACCCTAACCCTAACCCTCTATAGTCAAGCTAACATAGACTGTGGGCTTAGTGTGGCAGTGTTTCTTGTTCTAAGTTGCGAAGTCCATTCTTTTGCTTGCTTTGCTCTGACGTCCATATGAGATTTCCTTCTGACGAGTCGTGTCTATCTCTTAGAAACATCTATGTGCATGTATGTGCGCATGTGCGTTTGTGCTCGTGATGGGAGTACAGGCGCACGTGTGTGAAATCCAGAATTTCTGATGTCTTCCTCAGGAATGTGGTCAGCTTTCTCTGACCCAATCTCTCTCACCAATCAGGCTACACTGTCTGATCTGTAAGCCCCACGGATCCTCCTGCCTCTGCCTTCCCAGCACATTTTCACATGGGTGCTGAGGACTGAACTTGGGTCCTCACACTTGTGACAAAATTATTTTACTGGCTGAGCTAGCTCCCCAGCCCTGTTCATCTATCTATAGCAAAAACCAAACAAAGAAAAACTTCTACCCCAACGTGTGTGCAGTACTGTTGCCCACAGTGTTATTTACTTTACAAACGTGGTTTTTAAATCCTAACCTAATATTGGGCAGCAGCAATGTGTCAGCCCCACTTTAAGAAGGTGTAAACATGTTATTTAAGTTCAGGAGACAAAGAAACTTACTGCACACTCAGGGCTGCAGGGCACGTCCCAACTTAATGAGTCTGGACCTTTTCCTTGGGGAACTCCATATCAGTGTCTTAAGTCTTTCCTTTGGGGCCATCATATTATCAGAGGGGACTATTCCAAGTTCCTACCTAAAGAGTAACAGTCTGGGGGGCTGGAGAGATGGCTCAGTCGTTAAGAGCACTGGCTGCTCTTCCAGAGATCCTGAGTTCAATTCCCAGCAACCACATGGTGGCTCACAACCATCTGTAACTAGATCTGGCACCCTCTTCTGGCGTGCAGGCATACATGGAGGCAGAATGTTGTATACATAATAAATAAATAAATCTTTTAAAAAATTAAAAAAAAAAGAGTAACAGTCTGACTAATGGACTGCTAGGGGTGGGGACCTCAGCACAGCACACCCCCCATCTTCTGGAGCCCCTGTCTCTCCCAGGCTTCCATCTTTGGTGTTGCCCCTTTGTCAACTTCTTCCAGGTTAGGGGAGAGGCCGCCCCCCCTGTTATAGGCACACAGGAGGAGTACAGAGACTGCTGCACACACAGGCCCGCAGCCAGCCCTTCTAATTTTACCGCTTCTCACCCTCACCTCCACTTCTTGAAGTGCCTGGTGCTGCCAACTCTGGAGCCTTCTGGGGATTCTGGCTTACAAATTGAGTTGGTTTCCCACATTCTGTACTGTTGGCTTATGATTCAATTTTGTCTCCATTTTCTGGGTCTGCTACACAAATTACCCCTTATCTAGTTGCATCGTGGGCTTCCAGTTTTACTGCTGTTTTCTGCTCTCCAATTTTCCCTCCTGATGTGGGTTTGGGCCTTGAAGACTCCCTTACTGGCACTTGAATGGGGTTTCAGTTAAGGAATGGAATCAAATGTTTTCATCTTTACACAAACCTCCCTGCTGTTCAACTTCTCCCGTTCTCTTTCCATCTATTTATTCTTCTACCTAGACATCCCCATAGAAAGAACTGAAAGCAGAGAAATACGTCATCAGCCTTCCCCTGGAACACAGGGCCTTCAGTAAAGGAAAGGGGGAGGAGCTGGGATGTGGCTTAGTGGCAGAGTGCTTGCCTGGAAAGCTGCCCCCCCCAACTTCAGACCGTTCAGAAGGGATGTGCTGTAGGATGTGCATGCCAGGAGTATGTGGATAATGAGTCTCCGACCTGGGAGGGCTGAACAAAGCCTTGACTGTTGAGATGACACTAAAAACAGCATCTATTCCTTGGCGGTTAGCCCCCACTGAATTTTCAGGGAGAGCTGAGGGTTAACTTTTGAACTAAAGGTGGCATGAGTTAAAGCCCGGGTCCAACATGAAAAATTGCCCTATTCAGCTACAGTGGCCACAGTGACACACCATCCTTGCACGCCATGGGTTGAATGACCTTTAGTACAGGCCTGTGGCCAGGTGTCTTTCTTTATAGGCCTCCTGGAAATGGCCATTTGAAGTTCTTTTCTTTTTTTATCATGTGGATTATAAAATAAGATCCTTTAGGCTAGGGGTCGGGGCAGTGTGTCTCCGTGGTTAAAGAGCTGGCCTCCATGCACAAGCCCTGGCTTTTTATCTTTGGCGTAAAAACAAAACAAAGTGCATCCGTTAGCACAGTGAGAGCAACATTGCTTTACTTTCTTTGCAGCAGATGTATAAGGACTTTGAGAGGTACAGGCTCTCCCACATCATTTAAGCCCTACTAAGTCTGGTAGTGGGGAGCAGTTGCCTGCATGTTTGCTTTCTGTCTCACCCACTATATTAAATGTGTAAACTCTGGATCTTGTCAGTGTCCCCAAGACAAACAATCCTTTTTCAAGCTTTAAATATTGGTTAGATGGGTGAAACAATGAAGAACCGAGAGGGACTCAATAGCGCCCCTCCACTCCTAGAGAAAAAGCCAAACTCTCTTGTGTTAGAGTATGAGAGAAGCTGTGTGCCGGGATGACAGAGGCACAGGGTTAAGCCGGATGCTGAGAGATGGCAGTGTGAGCGGCTTCAAAGGTCATGGGTGCATTCCTGACCCTAATCTTTGGCCAACTCTACCAGGCCCCATTCCTACTGCTTCACTGTGGGGGAATTTTCCAGCACTTGTGATTGCTGGACCCTGTGGCTCTTGGCCTTTCTTCTTACTGGGAGTCTTATCAAACAACATTAGGGACCCTTATCTCTTAAGCAAACACACACAGCCATTACCCGGTCCCCAGAGAGAGCTGGCCTGTGGCTTTGTTTCCAAGCACAAGCATTGCAGCTCCAGCATAGCCCACTTTTACCTGCTGCCAGACTCACAGGGACTCTAGTCAGCTGGTGATGTGACAGGAGAGGAGAAGGGACAATGGTCAAGGGACAGCATGAAAGAAGCCGTTTGACCCAGAATTCTGAGGCTAGGGATCTGAGCATGTGGGGGGAGGGTGTCATCTGAAGGGGCTACAATTGCTGCCAGAAACACAGAGAAGGACAGTGAGGGCAGAGGTGACACAAACCAGATCACTTCGTCTTGACATGGCTGTTTGGTTGGAAGCGTCACCCCAGTCCCCTGGCATCCATATATAGCCAAAAAGTCTAAAATGTTTGGTTGGGGGCTTCACCCCAGCCCCCTAGCATTCATAAATACAAGGGATCTGGAATGTTTGGCTGGGGGTCAAAGCCCCCTCCTCTACGAGTGACCTCAGTCCAGACTCCATCTCCAAGAAAGCCCACCAAAGGGTGACCCCTCCCCAGGTAAGGTCAAGACCACTCCCACAGGCTATTTAAATTGCCCCCCAGAGAACAAACACATGATCATTCTGGTTCTCTTTCCCCCTCTCCATGTTTTCCCAGGGGCCACCGGGGAGCGCTGACATCCATTAAACCTGGGCTTTATCTAATTCGGTCTGATTTGGCTTAATTTGGATTATTGCGTCAGCAGAGAGGCTTGTTGGTCAAAAATTACGTAATAATGGCCACCAATCTTCTCACTTACTGCCCTTAAGAAGTTCTCAGTGACACCCCTGCCTCTCGGGCACCATCCCTAGGTGCCTTAGAAGGAAGGACATAGGACTTGCTATGTAGTCATGGTAAGTCGGAGCCTGAGGACTTGGGCTGGGGGCTGGGGAGATGTGAAGGGCTTCTAAGATAAGACAATCCAGCATGCCTGGTGGTAAGGTGAGGAGGGAGCGGCTTCTACCAACTGCTGGATGGGAAAGAGTATGAGGACTCCCCCCTCCCCAATTTTAATTCTTTGGAGACATTTTCCAAGGTAGTGTCACACAAGGATGGCTCTCAAGATCCTTGCCAGGTCTGTGCCCTGTGAGTGTGTGGCTCAGTTATATGGCAGAGATGAAAATATTCTGGGATGCTAAGCAAAGTCTCTGGGACAGCCTTGACATCAGAGGGAGTCCTTTCAGCAAGATCACCCCCTGTGGGTCCTGAGAGAGCCTGCTGCCATCACAGGACCACACGGCAGTGGACAGCGGGCAACCCTCGTCACTTCTCAGCAATCAGATCTACAACCACAAGGAACTAATTCTCCCAACAGCCATGGGTAAGAAGAAGCCTGGGATGAGATGGAAGACTGGGCCAGCTGAGTGGTTTCCACCTGGTGATACCTGGAGGGGAGGACCTGAGCTAACCCTCTACACTGTAGACTGAATCTACAGACTTCTGGCACAACCAACCCTCCCACCCTCTCATTCATAACTGGTGTGCGTGTGCAAAGCCACTGCACTGTGCTAATTTGCTGCCAAAGAGAGAGAACAAACACAGCATTTAGCATGCACAAAGGCTTGGATTTTGTCCCTAGTGCCACAGAAAAAGAAAAGAAAGAAAGAAGAGGAGAGAGGATAGAAAAAAATGAAAAAGGGAGAGGAGAGAGGGTGGGATGGAGAGGAAGGAAGGGTTGTGTAGCTGTTGTTCTAGTTGTGATGTCATCCACACCCCCTATTAAAATCTCCCCTTTTGAAGGAAACTTCTTAAGACAAGATTTTTCAGAAAGGTGAAACAACAGGTGGTTCTAAGTGAAGATGAAACACAGCCAGGAAGCTGCTTCAGATAGAAACTGAACAATTCCAAGCAGCTGCAGGAAGTCCCTGAAACTGACAAGATTCACTAACTCCTCCTTCCCCAAGAGAAAACTGTCAAGGCTGTTCAACCAAGCTGCAAAGAGGATTCTGAGAGCAGGCAAGCAGCCTGGAAGAAGCAGAGACCAGTCAAACTGTCTAGAAGAAACAAAGAACAGTTAAGCTGCCTGGAAGAGGCTCAGACCTACAGAGCCACCTGGAAAGGACACTCTCCAATCTGTTGAACTGCCTACAGGCTGTTCAGCATGTTCCAGGTTCCTAGCTTTGTGAGCTGTCACCCATCCTGGGGCTGGGGTGGGCTTTGGTCACACAGCTGTCTTTGAGTCATTTCTGTTCCTATATGTAACCCCTCACCCATATTCCTGTGAGTAACCCCAATAAAACTTAATATGGTTCACTAAGTCAGACTTTGGTATTATCCATATGTTGGTTTGTTGTGGGCTCCCTATCTTTGGTGAGTTAGACACCCAAGAAAAATCTTTCACACAACAGGAAAAAGAAGGAAGAAAAAAAACCCTGATATGGTGCTGTGTATCTATGATCTCTGTACTTGGGAGACTGAAGCCTGAGCTACAAAATGAAATCCTGTATCAACATACCTTTCCCACTCACACAAAAAAGAAACAGCTAAATGACTGTATCATCTTAGTTATCGGGTCACATGACACCTGCCCTGTGTATTTATTTATTTATTTATTTTCAGACAGAATGTCACTATGTAGCCCAGCCTGGCCTTCAACTCAAAATCCTCCAAGATCACAGTGTGCACCAACACAGCCAGTTAAGAAAGTACTTTATGGCCGGGCAGGGGTGGTGCACGCCTTTAATCCCAGCACTTGGGAGGCAGAGGCAGGCGGATCTCTATGAGTTCGAGGCCAGCCTGGTCTACAAGAGCTAGTTCCATGAAAGGCTCCAAAGCCACAGAGAAACCCTGTCTTGAAAAAAACCAAAAAAAAAAAAAAGAAAGAAAGAAAAAAAGAAAGAAAAAAAAGACTCATGCGGTCAGAAAAAGAGTTATACAATAAAG
>PVIU01017757.1:0-35272 GCA_004026605.1 Ondatra zibethicus
AAGTCTACGTACTTTATCTAACCGTATGACCCACTTAGTGGTCTTTTATGTCTGAATCTGTCCTATTGTGAGTCTGTAATTTTTTAATGTATAGGAACAGTTTTGCTTTGTGCTTTTAAAATGTTAAGTTCTTAAGAATCTAAGCTGTGACAATTTTAGCTCAAATTCAGGTACTGCCTGTTTGCTCCGCCCAGTCCAACATGGCGGAGCCGTTTGTGTCTTTGAGCCGTGTGTATTGTACCGTTAGCATGGCAGGGCTGCTTGTGTCTCTGAGTTGCTTGTGTGCAATGCCCCCCTTCCAGGCAGGAGCCAAGCTCAGCATTTCAACCCGGGGAATGAGCTTTTAACTGAGTTACAGTTGAATATGTCACGTAGAGCAGTGCGCAGCCTGGAAACATCTCTGTGTATGGCTGCGGAAATCCACCATGCTCTCCAGTCTGTCTAAGTCTGATCTTGTCGTCTGTCCAGACAGGAAGAGCTGAGCCATGGCATGGTCTCATCTACTTTTTTTTCCGATCCCGAGCGGGCAGACAAACATCTGGGTGTACAAATATTTCATAGCCGGAGTTTGTATGGGTGGCAGGGCCCAGGAAGCTTTGTTTTAAAATGGCGTAGCTTTTTTTTTTTGTTGTTGTTATTGTTGAGTCAGGAAATCTCTCTGTAGTATGCCCCAGTAAACAGCAAAAAGTTGTGTTAAACTCTCTCTCCTTTTTAAGTTCTCTTAGGTTTTTAAGTGGATTTAGTCCATCATGTTGAGGCGCCAATTTGTTGTATGAGGAGGAGAGGGCTGCTCAAGCTTGTTCAGGTGGCAAGCCTTGCCCCTCTTCCCATTTTAAAAAAGATTTGAATATACTGATTTTATATATTGTATCTGGTTGTGTATCTCTTTTCTTTCTTTTCTTTCTTTCTTTTTTCTTTTTTTTTTTTTTGAGACAGTGTCTCTCTACAAAGCCCTGGCTGCCCAAGTTCACAGAGATCTGCTTGCCTCTGCTTCCCAAGTGCTGGGATTAAAGGCACGTGTCACCATTCCTGACTCTGCAATTTATTTATTAAAGAAATTGACTATTTTTTCGATGTAATTTTCTTTGCATCCTCATGGTTTATTTAATATGTTCCTCTATCTTTTATATTTCCTCTAATTTAGTAATTAGAACGAGTGATTTGATGAGATTCAAGTTTATTTTCTTGGCAAGAATACTTAAGTGGTAAGAGCTGCTTCTACCAGGCAGCTCATGGTAAGTATCTGGTTCTCTCTCTCCTGCTGTTACTGGTTAGGGTGGTCAAATGTCATCCTCTGTTAAATTTATAATCCCCTCCTCTTTTTGTTGTTTTCTTTGGGAGTCTTGAAGTCCTTTTGCCAAGGTCTTAGGAGTTTCTAAGATTTTTTTTTTCCTTTTGCCATCTAGGGTCATTTTAAGTGTTTCTTACTCCAGACCTGTATTCCACCATTTCTCTTGAGAGACTTGCTTGCTTATGGCTGGAAATGGCCTTAGTAATCTTGGTCTGGGTTTTAGTTTTGTTTTTCAGCGTGGGAAGGTTTGCTATTATGACAGTCATTTCTAGGCTTTTCCAGAGATCAAAACTGGGCGGGGGTCTGGGGAGAATGTGTGTGCACGTGCGTGTGTCTATACACTTAAGTATTTCTGGACATGGTGCCGCACACCTTTTTGCCCAGCTCTTGAATGGCTGAGGCAGAAGGATTGTGAGTTCCTGGCTAGCCTGAGCTACATGGCGAGGCCTGCTTTAACATAACAGTACAAATGTGAAATTGTTTGCTGTGTTCATACGATCTTTCCCAATTCCAGATACAACAGTTTTATTTACCTTCATCACTTTACATCTCAGTCTCCCATACTGTGCTCGAGTACTAAATTTCTAGCAACTCTTTGGCTTTTTCTGTAATGCCCCAGGTTACTCAGTAGCAGCCCTAGCATTGCCTCTAGCAGTAGGACTACTGAAATACTTATTATTATTTTAATACTATTTATTATTGTTGTGGATATGCTGTATGTACATGAGTGTGTGTGCTACAGTGTGCATGTGGAGGTCAGAGGACAACTTTGTAGAGTTAAGCATCTTCTACCTTTATGTAGGTTCCAGGGATTGAACTTAGGTCATCAGGCTTACAAAGCATGTGTATTTACCTGCTGAGCCATCTCCCTTGGAACTGGCATTACAGGTGCTTGTAAGCTGTCCAGTATGGGTGCTGGGAACTGAATTTGGATCCTATGAGGCCTACAAATGCTCTTAATCACTGAGCTGTTTCTCAAGACTATTATTATAGGTTTATTTTTATCCCCGCATCCACACATATCAGATGGAAGAGGAAGAAAGTGAGGGCACTAATGTACCATAGTGCACATGTAGAGGTCAGAGAAAACCCTTGGGAATTGGTTCTCTTTTTTTCACCTTGTTTTTGAGCAGGGTCTCTCTAGTTCTTTCTGCCACTGCACTGAGCTTCAGCCAATTCTGTTGCTGCTTCCTGTTTGACTCTGTGAATACTGTAGCTGTGATTACAGATGCAGCCACTGTGTCTGGTTTTTTTACATAGAGTGCTCAGAAAGTGCTTTTACCCATTGAGCCATCTTGAAGACTCATAATTATTATTTAATTTGGTAGAGTTTTTTGTTTGTTTGTTTGTTTTGGTCCATGGGGGCATAAAGAATGTATAGTCAAATTACTGTTTTAAAACAAATAGAAATAATTTCTTTGTGGTTGTGTCTCCACAAAAGTAGTTTTAATCTTTTGAGAAGATGCTTTTTTTAACTTTTTAAGCTCAAGGACAATTTTATTAGAGTTTAATAGAACAACCCTAGGGCAGGCAACCTGTAAATCTCAGAACCTGCCCCAGGAAGAAGATGGAGAAAAGGAAGAGAAAACCATGCCATTTGTAAGCAACCACATGGAGGAAGTGGGAGTAAGTAGCTTCAGAGATAAAGAGTAAGAGACTGTGGCTACTATTAGAAAAAGACAGAAAGAAGATAAAGACAAAGTTAAGTTTCTCTGGGTTGGAAAGGCAGACCTAAAAGAGCCACACACTGCAGCTCTAGAAGGAACTGCTGGAATTCCTCTTAAAAGACAATTTAATTTGTTTTATCATTGTATATGATATAGTTTCAAAGACAAATCTACAGAACAGGTATATTCATAAAAGTTCCATATCCCTCTTCTGTGTCCCTTCCTTCTGTTCTCCGTAGGTAACCAGTTTGATTTTAGACTTTAAATTGTCATTCTGGTAAAAGTGAAGAAGAAAGGCAAATAGGTAGTATATTCATGGATCTTCATGCCAGGCCTTCAAATAAGTAGGAACAGTCTCAGGTTACTTCTCCCTTTGACTCATCCAGAAAAGAGATGACTCTTAGCAATGTGTAGAAACCACCCTTCTTTTTCTTAAACAGCATAATTCATTAGATAGACCATGGCTTATTCAGCCTGTCTCATACAGATGGGTATTTAAGTTACAAATCTCACAAAAATAAATACACATATGTATACATATATGTGTGTGTGTGTGTGTATATATACAATATATATATTGTACTTTTTAGGATGGAATAGTGGGTCAGATGGTAAGTTTGGAGCTGGGGGTATTGTAGCTCATTGGTGAAACTTAGCTAGCATGTCCAAAACTTTTGGTTTGATTCACAAAAAGTAAATCTGTAATTTTGCTAGATATTCTTTTCCATATGATTTGTGTCCGCTCACACTGTCACAGGAGAGTGCCGTTAACCTTACAGCTTTGTCAGCAGAATGTGTTTGTCAGACCCTAAAAAGTGTTTTGATTGGACTAGGGATATAACTCAGTAGAGTGCTTGCTTAGCATGCAGGAAGCCGTGGATTTGATCATCATTGTGGCATAAACCAGGTTCCGTGATGCTTCTCTGTAATCCTAGTACTCAGATTAAGGCAGGAAGACCAGAAATTCAAGGTCATCCTCTGCTACATAGTTTGAGGCTTACTGGTACAGCATGAGACTCTGTCTCAAAATTTTTAAAAACCAAAGTTTTAAGTTCACGGTAAGAAACCAAATCAATCGCATGAAGAACAATAGCTGTCTACCCTGATTTTTTCCAGTCCTATTTGGTGACAAACACTGTTAACTGATCTTATTTTTAGTTCTGTTGATTCACCCATAATCCTAGATAACTCTTTCTGTTAATTAATCTTAAATAGTCACTACTGATTCCCTAAAATGAAAGTTGAATGTCTTTACAGTGCTTTTCTCTTTATGTTTTTTTTTTTTTGTGTTTCCCTGGAACTCTTTAGTCCTAGGGATTGAATCGAACACCTTTAAGAACCATATCATCCCCAGCTTTTGTCCATTGTTTTCTATATTTATATTATGTTAATTATGGTATTGGTTAATTATGCTTAGAACCTCTTTATTGTTTCACTAACTTTTATAGCAGCGTCTCTTGACTCAGTACTTTGTAAGGCAGGGAGAAGAATTTACCCAGGCTTGCTGTTCTACCTTCTCTAAACTAGACTTTTACTTTATGTGATAAATTAATTTTAAAAAAATGTATTCATTTATTTTGGTGTTTTGAGACAGGATTTCACTTATGTAGCCCAGGCTGGCCCTGTATTTATAATCTTCCTGCCTGCCTCTTCCTCGCGAATGCTGAAATTATAGGCATGTGCCATGATCCTTTAAATTTTGATGCATGACCAGAGCCATGTTTTCAGGACTTCTTCCCTGTGTTAACTCTAGAAATAGAATATTTGTTGTGAATATTTAAATATAAGAACTTAATTCTACTAGGGCATTAGAATAACATTTTCTTCTTGTTTGGAGAAGAATGTTAACATTAGGGTCTGGTGAACTTTGTTACAGTTCATCCAGAATTTAACATTATGCTTACCCTACCTTTATTACTAGCTTCAGATCTATATTTAAAAAGGGTTGCATTTATTTGTGCGAGACAGGAAAGTCTGGCATTGACTTTGGGTACTTGTTTCATAGAATAGTATTCTTTCCTTCGTTTCCCTCTTCCTAGATTCCTTAGTTGTTACCATCTTTTTTTTTTCTTCTGACATTATTTGCTTTTATCCCCTTTTTTCCAAACTTGAAATGGTGCTTGTGTGAGCCTGGTCATAGTGGCTCATGTCTTTAATCCCAGCATTCAAGAGTTAGAGACAGGTGGATCTCTGAGTTTGAGGCCAGCCTAGTCTACATGGCAAGTTCCAGGATAACCAGAGCTACATAATACAAAGATCCTGTCTCAAAAAAAGAAGAGCTGGGCAGTGGTGGCGCATGCCTTTAACCTCAGCGCTCGGGAGGCAGAGGCAGGTGGATTTCTGTGAGTTTGAGGCCAGCCTGGTCTACAGAGTGAGTTCCAGGACAGGCCCCAAAGCTACAGGGAAACCCTGTCTCGAAAAACCAAAAAAAAAAAAAAAAAAAAAAAGAACGGTGCTTGTAATTTTATGGAGGCTCTCCTCTTGCCTTCCAGGGTCCCCACCTTCACGTTCCTATTTCAGTCTGTGTAGTCAGCTGTATTGTAATCCTGGCAGACCACTGTCACTACTTTACTGAGTTATTCCATTATCTCCTGGTCCGTGAGCTTTTGTTTTGCTTTTCTTTGTCTGCTGGAACACAAGTTCCAGTTGTTGTAGGATATACCAAAACAATAGGCTTGTAGGACTGCTTAAAAAGTAAACCGAGTTCTTGAGCACAGGTAACAAATGCTTTCTTTCTCAACCTTAATTAATAATTTATATGGTCATCGATGTTTAGGGTGACAAAATTTCCCTTCAACTTTAACTTTGGGGATGGCACCACACACACATACACGCACGTGAACACACACACACACACACACACACACACGCAAATGCCAGGAGATGTAGGTCATAAAGGAGGACATTTCCTGGAGTAAATGGCTAGGTTGATTTGGGTTATGTTAAGTGTCCTGTTACTATACATAGAGAACTTTTAGAGTTAGAATTTGGATCTGAAACTCATGTGCAGGATGGAAACTGCTCGTTAGTTTTATATGAACTTGACACGAGCTAGAATCATCTGAGAGGAGCAATCCTCAATTAAGAAATGCCTCTGTAAGATTGTGCTCTAGGCAAGCATGTAGGGTGATTGTAATTAGTGGTTGTGGGGAGGGCCATACTTGGACTGATGGGTCTGGGTCCTGTAAGCAAGCTGTTGAGCAAGCTGTAAGCAGCACTACTCTGTGGCTTCTGCACCAGCTCCTGCCTCTGAGCTCCTCTCCTGATTGAGTTCCTGCCTTGAATGATGAACTGTGGCATAGAAGTATAAACCTAATAAACCCATGCCTGTGCAAGTTCAACTTGGTCATGATGTTTGATCACAGCAATAGAAACTCAAACTAAGATGGGAACTGAAGATAACAGTTTGGGAATCAGTTTTCAGGTGGTGGGTAGGAAACCAAAGGGACTTTAAGACCCTTTAGTTGACAGATAGAGGGCGGAGGAAGGGCAGACTCATTGGTCTGTAGGGGACAGTGCACATCCTAATAGACATCATGTCTTTTCAGTTTTTTGAGATGGGGTTTCTTTTTGTAACTACTGTGACTGTCCTGGAACTCACTTTGTAGACCAGGCTGGTTTTGAACTCATAGAGATCTCCCTGACTCCGCCTTCTGAGAACTGGGATGAAAGTGTACCACCACGTCCAGTTGATGTTGACTTTTAAAAACATTTATGTGTGTTTTGTGTATGTGCATGCACACTTGTCATGGTACATGTATAGTGATCAAAGAACTATTTTCTGGCCAGGCGGTGGTGGCGCATGCCTTTAATCCCAGCACTCGAGAGGCAGAGGCAGGCAGATTTCTGTGAGTTCAAGGCCAGCCTGGTCTACAAGAGCTTGTTCCAGGACAGGCTCCAAAGCTACAGAGAAACCCTGTCTCGAAAAACCAAAAAACCAAAAAACAAAAAAAGAACAAAAAACCCCCTATTTTCTGGAATCAGTTTTCTTTTTCCACTCAAGTCATCAGGCTTGGCCACAAAATGCTTTTATCTTCTGACTCATCTCACTAGCTTTGGATTTCATTTATTTGTTATTTATTTAAGACTGGGTCTCACTGTATTGCTGAGATTGTCCTGGAACTTGCCTTGTAGACTAGGCTGGCCTCAGACTCACAGAGATCTGTTGGAAGAGGGGGCTGCTTGTTCTTCCCTGCTGCCCAGCTAGCTTACACCTGAAATAATCACACAGAAACTGTATTAATTAAATCACTGCTTGGCCCATTAGCTCTAGCTTCTTATTGGCTAACTTCTACATCTTCACTTAACCCATCTCCATTAATCTGTGGTTCACCACGAGGTCATGGCCTAACAGCAAAGTTTCAGCATGTCTATCTCTGGCAGCAGATCCATGGTGTCTCTCTGACTCCACCTTTTTTTCTCCCAGCATACAGCCTACCTCTCCCCGCCATAGGCTCAAAGCAATTCTTTATTCATTAACCAATAAAAGCAACACACAGACAGAAGAACCTCCCACACCAGAGATCCACCTGCCTCTGCTTTCTAAGTGCTGGGACTAAAGGTGTGCACCCTCATATCCAACCCCGAGTTTTGTTTTTAAGAATATTAAATCAGGAATCTGTGCACAAATTTAACTCCCTCTGTTTATGTTTGTGATAGCTCCATGTAACTGATAATCCTCAAATCATTTGACTTTAGCAGTTCTCTTTGCGATTATAAATATTTATGTTCCTGTGTTCTCATTCTCTCCCTCCCTCCTTCCTTCTTCTTTTAAGGCTTGCATTGTTAGGCTGTATCTCTGCAGTAAATAGTAAATACTGGGGATCAGCAGAGAATGGTGATCTAGAACACTGGCCTAACTGGAAAAAGCAGTCCAGGTTATCTTGATTGCTGTGACTGGACTATAAAACCATCACTGAAAGTTGTCTACCTGTCTGTTGGTTGGCACTACAGGATGGGTAGTTAGGGCTTGGAATTAAGGAGGAAGAAATTTATGGTGTCCTCATGGCCCACTTCTTAGCATTTTGTCGGGCAAATTGGTCTGGCCTTTCCACATTGGTCTGACTTCCTTATAGGAAAAGTTTCACATTGCACAGGAAAGAGCACTTTAGCAGGAATATAAGTTGCAAATTATTAGTTCAGTGGCACTTAAACATGCTCAGGTGGCAGAATACCTCAGCATCATGGTGTTCTGTGAAATGCTATGAAATATTTATATTTTAAACTTCAAACAACATGTCCTCTAAATCAGATGCTATATAAATACAATTTTATATTGTATTCCAGAAAAGCGACTAACAAGTGAGGATGGGTTAAGAACAATTTACAGTAAGAAAATTTAAAATTACATTACCTTATTTTAAAATGCAAATTGAGAAAAGGCCATTTTAAAACCTTCAGCATTTCTGGAAAGTACATTGGATAATCATTAAATTAACTGACTGTGTGAGAGAGACAGGAAGCTGTAGTGAATGAGGACAGACCCCACCTTCCCATTGGGGAGTTGTAGAGTGCTCTTTTCTCAGTATACCATTATCAATTACCATCTTTATCAGAAGCAGGAGTGCCTCTTGAGCTTGGGCCTATTGACCTTGTCTAATGGAGTAGTGAGGATCATCAGACCCTCACTAGAAATGTCTCTGCCAGCTTTATATAGTTCTACCCCAGATGCATGTGATCTTTGGCAGCATTTGCAGAGGGTGGGAGGTTAACTGAAGGGAAGACTCCATGCAGCTATGGAAAGGTCATCATTTATGCTGGCCTGAGACTCTTATTGGTGCAGATGTTTTATAGTCACCCATGCTTTATAAGAAAGCCCAGTAAATTTATTGGTTCCCCAAGTTGAGCTTTGGTGGACATGTACATCATCTGTCATAGGTGCCCTATCTTTGGGGTGAGAATGTGGACTCCCACTTGTTTATCTTGCTCCAGGTAAAGTTCAATAAGAGTGTTAAAGAACCATTCATAGACACTGAAATGAGAAGGAAGAACTGGCCTTGATATCCAGAAGGATGGATTTTGTTGAGTGTAAACTAATGACATTCTAGGGAAAGATATACAGCACACAGTTAAAACATTACTTAGGGTCTCCCACATAGTAAGACTGTTAATAAATTTTGACTGCCATTGTTACCAGGAAGAGAAGGTAGATATTTGGAAATTACTGGCATGGGTGAAAAAGGTGAAGCTGTGAAAATTATTTCAAGACTGAGTAGAGCAAAATGAGATTCAAGGTTTAAATCCAGGGGAAGAGACAGAATTAAGTAGTGTTGTGCTTGTTCAGTGGAAATGGGAATCTAGGAAGGGTAACTTGGCTTCATGGTAGGTTGTTGATGTTCTTTGAAGGGATAGGTTTTTTTTTTTTTTTTTTTTTTTTTTTTTTTTTTGAGACAGGGTTTCTCGTTGTAGCCTTGGCTGTCCTGGAACTCGCTTTTGTAGACCTCTGGCCTCGAACTCACAGAGCTCCGTCTACCTCTGTTGGAATTAAAGCCTGTGCTACCACTGCCCAGGGAAGAGATAGTTTTAATAGTAGGTGCTCATTTATTTACTGAATCAGTGCAGAAAGCATTGTCTTTGACACCCCCTCCCTATAATATTTTCATTTCTCTATCCTGTTCTAAACTACTGCTAGCTTTATTTTTTTAAAAAAGATTTATTTTCATTTTTGTGTATTTATTTGTGTGTGTCTGTCCATTGAGGCTGGAGGAGGGGCCTTGGGTCTCCTGGAGCTGAGGTGACTCTGAGCTGCCCAGTGTGAATGCAGGGAACTGAACTCGTTTTCTTGCAAGGTCAGCAAGTGTTCTTAACCACGGAGCCATTTCTTCAACCTCAAATTTACTTTAAGTAGACACAAAAAACAAAGTATAAAAGAATAATTTGGGCCTTATCAAAATTAAAATCTTTTGCTTTTCAAAATATGCTATTAAGAAAATGAAAAGACAACTTACAGATTTCTAAAAATCTCACATTTTACTAGCTCTTCTAATATTTACTGCTGCCTTCATGTAAAACATATATTGTATATGCTATGACAAACAACCCAAGATCTGAATAGACATGTAATAAAGGAAGATAAGCACATTATGCCAATTAAGCACATAAAAAACTGCTTAGTATCATTATTCATTAGGAAAATGCCAATTAAAATTACAATGAGAAAGTCTGTACTGCTGATACGGTGACTAAAGTGAAGACCGGCAGCCTCCTGAGTGAGGATGTAGAGGACACTGAACCTCATTTGCCGTCAGGAGTTTCCGAGGTGCATTCTGGAATTAAACTCTCAATATGTACTGTTTCCCTATCTCTCAGTTTTGGTTATGGCAGACAGTGTTAGGGCTTTATTTAGTCCTGTTCTGCTGTACCCTCATACATCCTCATGTATGCATCTGTGTGAGTCTAGCACGAAAGGAGAAGAGAGATGCATATCTTCTGATTGGAGAGCAGGGTCCTTTGAATGCCTGTAGACTTGTTGCTCTCCCCGCCTGCATTGGAGTTAGCCGGCCTCCCATTAGTTTTGCGGCTGATCTTGTCCCATCTTGTGGGATATTGGAGAAAAAGTAGACCACTCACTCAGTTTTGGTGGTACTTTGAGTTGAAGTCTTCTACCCACCAGTTAGATGCTACTGTTTACTTCCTAGGTTGCTCAGATAGCTGCTCTATGAATTCTGCCCTGATTTCACAGATTCATTTTATAGCTGTGGGGACAGGGTGGGGTGTGCCTATGACATTTACCTGGAACACAAGCATATACGTTTCTTTCTTTTTCATCTTGCAATGTAGTCATTGGACTGCTCCAAGGTGTTGAATGTGTTCTTATTCTGGAAAATGCTCATCTACTTTCAACCAAGAACTATGGGAAGGTGAGCACCTGGAAAGGGGACATTAAACACAGCTGTTAGTTGTGTACCATGCCATTCTTCCCTTGAGAATAGTGCTGAGTCTATGTTACATATTTTGTCGGTACCATTTATGCCTTATAGGCATGCACTGCTGAACTCTTTCCCTTTTGTGACTTTTCTTTTTATGCTTTCTCATTCTGAACCCTACTTCATATACTTTTTTCACTATCTCTCTGGTTCTCTTTTCTGTAGCCATTTGTTGAATTACTCTTGGTTTAATTCAGTTTTTTACTCTTTATTTGAGTTATTCTTTTTTTTAAAAAAAACTTTATTTATTATATATCAGGCTAGAAGAGGACACCAGATCTCACTACAGATGGTTGTGAGCCATCATGTGGTTGCTGGGAATTGAACTCAGGACCTCTGGAAGAACAGTCAATGCTCTTAACCTCTGAGCCATCTCTCCAGCCCCCTATTTGAGTTATTCTTAATAGGTTTTTCTGCCCATCAATAATAGTGTCGTGTCTCCCCCCCCGCCCCCCGCTGATGCAGTAGGCCAGGGTAAGCCAAATTGAAAAAGTATAACAAAAAGTTTTTTTGAGCAAAGCAGCTCCTGGGTGAGTTTTCCAGTTCCAGAGATCTGGAGAAGCTGCACCTCTGAATTAAAGCAGGGAGACTTTATAGGTTGTAGGTGAGGGGTGATGATGTGTCTGCCACAAGCTGGGTTTGTGCTCAAATATGTTCAAAAGCTGAATGGTTGAGCAGGGATTTGGTCTGCTGACTGCAACCAGAGGAAGTTTCCATAGTCAACAAGAATTTGGAACTAGGTTTTTTAGTGCCTTTTCTTTGTTCAGAGACTTTGAGCAGGCAGGGTTTGGAGAGAGAGAGAAAGAGAGAGAGAGACAGAAATGGGGCTTTCTGGATCATTCAGGGGGCAAGCTAGATGTTTCAGTCAAACAAACATCCTGATCTTTTTGGGTATATGGTTGTTGCTTCAAATCTGGATACTTCCTGTTGGCATGGGACAATGTGGGGAGGGGGAGTTGGGTGCTGGTGGACTCATCTGAGCTCAGTGGGAGGTATGGGTGAAGAAACATTTAGTTAACAGGCACTCTGGAGACCTCATTAATATGTTCCTGGAGAAAGTGGACAAGACAAAGTGCTAGAAGAAAAAATAGATTATTAAACCACCTGCTTTATAATCAGGCCTAGCTATGGGAAGAATGAAGACTGCCAGAAAGAATGGGATGGAGATGTCCCTGGCTGTATTGGTGGAGTTTTCAGACAGTTTGTGAAGTGACTTGATACTAGTTTCCACCAGGCCAGATTCACTGATACAGTAGCAGCACTCTTTCCCCAGGAACACCCAGGTGTCTGTACAACTGCTGGAACACATTCACACCTTGGAGTCAATAGCAAAGGCTATGGTTTTGGGTTAAAGGCATGGATATTGCCGGGCCGTGGTGGCGCACGCCTTTAATCCCAGCACTCGGGAGACAGAGGCAGGCGGATCTGTCCAGTTCGAGCCCAGCCTGGTCTACAAGAGCTAGTGCCAGGACAGGCTCCAAAGCCACAGAGAAACCTTGTCTCGAAAAACCAAAAAAAAAAAAAAAAAAAAAAAAAAAAAAAAAAAAAAAAAATAAGGCATGGATATTTTTCCTATGTCTAGAGAGCCTGGTCCTTTAAGTCTATACTTAGAAGACAACCAAAGGAAATTTAAAATCTTGAGCTTGTGACTGAATAGTGAGTATTCAGTGCTTTATCAGTTTATCAGAACTCCATTTATCAATGCTAAAACTCTGAACCTCTGAAATCCCAGTGTAACAATAGCATGGAAAGGTGGTGTTTGCTGTTAAACTGGCAAAGCTATCAGTAGCCTAGTCATCAAACACCGTTGGATCTGACAAGGGTAAATTTCACCTGAGTAAGCAGAAGTGCAGACCAAGCAGCTTCTGAATCTATTAAAAATGGCAGGTACTTACTGACTACCTACACTGCTACCCCAGTTTCCTCTTGGTCACTGGGGACAGAGGTCCCAGGGCAGCATCCGTCTTCAGCTGCCAGGTCTAGAAGATCTGTCAGATTTTCCTGTCAAGTATGAAATGGAGGGACCAGCCTACTTTTTCTAGGCAAAGCAGGACAATCAACTGGCAGCAGTTGAGGTTAAGGGTTGTTTTTTACCCAGTGACCAGCTTTGCCACTTTTAAAGCAAGCTCCAGGTGGAGGTTCTTCTGTGTTCATCATCTTCTTTGGAGGAGATAGGGTGCTTTCAGAAGCCAGCATGTCTCTTATTTTAAATGCAGTATTCTCAGATCTCTGAAGCATTTGAGGACCATTATCTGTTAAGTATGTCTAAACTAGACAAGTGTTGCTTATTTCTAGTTACTTGTTTTAGGCTTAAAACTTTGAAAACATATATAAGAAGCTAAATCTGAATATATCAAAGAATTTGATCCATTAAGAGGTGACTTAATTTGTATGTCTTAATTATCTTTAACAGTTTTATAAGATTAGGATTTTATAGCTGTATCCCTGTTAAGTTTAGACTTAAAAAATAACAATTTCAAAATTGAGCCTCTTTTAAGATAAGACTTTTAACTCATAAACACAGTCCACAAAGAGACTGGGAACTTTCCTGACCCTTTTTTACTACACCATTTTAGAACAGTTCTTTGTATGACTTAGTTTACCAGACTAGCTACAGCTTAACAATGCTAGTAAAAGCAAGGAGGTTAGACATAATAACATTTCTAAATTGGTCTCTGTTAGCCTGAATAGACCTTAGGTAAAGAGAGACCCTTTGCCATACTGCTTAGGTTGTTACTGTCTTGCTGCATCATAAGATAGAGGTACCCCAGTCTCTGATGTTTAGCTGTAGTCCTAACTTTTAGCTTTTTATTTGCCTATTTATCAAGATCATATGTTAACAAAGGCATTATAATAAAATATCTTATACATTTTAAATTGTCCTGTAGCCTTATAAATTTAAGCATTTTAAAACTTTTTCTTAAAAATAGCCAGTTTATTTAAACTTTCTATTTGCTCTAATTAAACTCTAAAATTTTTAAAGAATTTTAAGATCTCTCAACTTTTGTGTTCTGGTAATATCCAAGTAAAGTACCCTTTATTTCAAGAATGAAGACATAGAGTACATCCATAATTTGTAGAAGGCAAAACCAAGTTTGACAGCATAAACAATTCAGTGTCTCTAAAATCAATAGCAAGTGGATTACTCTTACGTTACAAAGTCTGGCTGCCAGCAAGGTACGTCCCTGTGCATGAATATAAAGAGGTGCAGCTTTAATACCTCATTAAGCCAGCATTGTTTTAAATCCTAGCTTTTATAAAGCTTTTTTTTTTTCAGGACAATTCTTATTTTGAGGAATATTTTGTTTTGGTTTTTTAGTTTTGTTTGATTATGTCATAGTTTATTACTATTTGCTCATTTTAGTCTTTTATATCATTAATCTAATTTAAACATCCTGTTTTCTATGTCCAATAATTCCAGTACCTGAAGTCTTAGAAAGGTTTGATTCTGTCATTTTTTATTTTTGAGCATCTTTATTAATGGTATTGTTATTATTACATATATATGTATACATACACAGGTCTAGTGCATATGTCTGTACATATGTATGTATGTGTGTATATTAAACATATATGTTGTATGTGTATGTTTGTGTGGGCCCTGGCCTGTGTTTGGAGGTCAGAGGACAACCTGCAGGAATTCTTTCTTTCCTTCCACCATGTGGCACTCAGGGATCAAACTCAGGTTGTAAGGCTTGGTGACAAGCACCCTTCCCTGCTGAGCCATCTTACCACCTCCTATGGTCTTGTTACTTGAAAGGTTTCTGATTTTTCGCATAGTGCTTTTGTTTGGTTAGTTTTGGTTTTTTTGAGACAGGGTTTCTCTGTGTAGCCCTGGATGTCCTGCTACTTGCTCTGTAGACCAGGCTGACCTTGAACTCACAGAGATCTGCCTGCCTCTGCTTCCAGAGTATTGGATTAAAGGTATGTACCACCACCACCCGGCTGAGACTAGTAGTTTTTATTTCAGTTCTTGAGATAATGTGCACATGGGTTTCTTTGTTGATCACTTTTATAGTCCTTGTTTAAATGGTAGGAGAGAATTTGTAGTTAGGCTTTCTACCATAATTGGTTACTTTGGCATTGCTGTGGCCATAGTTCCTGACAGAAATGACTTAAGGAGGAAAGATTGGTTTTGGTTTGTCATTTCAGGGAGCCTCAGTCCAGCATGGTGAGGAATACATGATAGAGCAGCTCAGGTCTGTAGCAAGCTTTCTTGTTAGACTATCTTTGGACTGCCAGCCTGCAAATAATGACCCAGAGACTTAATTATGAAAGCTCGGCCTTAGCTTAGACTTATCCCACTAGCTCTTATAACTTGAATTAACCGGCTTTTATTAATTCACATTTTACTTGTGGCTTTTTACCTCTCTTTCATTCTGTATATCTGACTCCCTCTATGTCTTGTTGATGTCTCCCTTGTGCCTCGATTATCTCCCCCTACTTCCTCTCTCTGCCTGGAAGTCCCACCTATACCTCCTATTGGTCATTCAGCTCTTTATTAAACCAGTGACTGCAATATATCTTTACATAGTGTACAAATATCCCACAACACAAGTCATGGCAGCTGAGCATGTAAGAGGTTGTTTACCTCATGGAGGATGAAGAAACAGGGAGAGGAGGAGAAGCCAGTGTTTAGCTGGCTTTCTTCTTTTTCCTTTTCACCTCATCTGGGCCCTTGTCCAATGGGTAGTGCTGCCCACATGCAGGGCAGATCTTTTTACTCAGTTAATCCTCTCATCTCTTAGGTCAGTGGTCCTCAACCTGTGGGCTGCGACCCCTTTAGGGTAGAACGATCCTTTTCACAGGGGTCGCCTGAGACCATGGGAAAACACATATTTACATCTACATCTTCATGGATATTCACAGCTCTGGCTATCCACAGCTCTGGGTATCCACATCTTCATGGATATCCATAGCTCTGGGTATCTACAACTCTGTGCATACACATCTTCATGAATATCCATAGCTCTGGGTATCTACAACTCTCTGCATACACATCTTCATAGGCATCTACATCTTCATGGGTATCCACATCTTTATGGGCGTCCACAGCTCTGGGCGTTCACAGCTCTGGGCATCCATGGTTCTGGGAGTCCACAGCTCTTTCCCAGATTATCTACTCTACCCAGCTGAATCTTGAAATGTTTCCTTCATGTCCCACCTCTTTAGGATTCCTCTATGGAGTGTTTTGAAAGTTTGTATCAGTAAAACTTGAAAATAAGAGTCAAGTAAAAACAATTATCTTCTGTTGCCAAAAATTTTGAAAAGAAATTGCACATTCTTTTTTCTTAATACTACAAGGAAGATGTCAGATTGAATAGGAGTTTTATAATTGAGTTAAATATCTTCATGCAGAAAATATTGTATGCTGTTCACTTTACTCATTTTGTTGCAGAGAAGAAAGGACATCGTTCTTTCTGTGCGGACTGTCCATAGATACCCTGGACCATGGGCTTTGCTTGGAATATCTTCAGTTTGCAAACCTTCAGCATTTGGCTTTACCAATAACTTGGCACTTAGTTGTGTATTTCCTTATGACAGCTTATGGTTGCCTGTTTACCTTCATATTTTATTATGTTTTGTCTCCTTGACTGGGCTGTAAGCTCCTTGAGAGCCATTATCTATATGTATTTAGATTACTCATAAGTATGTGTTGAATGAGTTAAATTTAGATACCTTGAATGGTAGTTGGAACCTAGAAATATTTATAGAGTGCACAGTTGAGTGCATCACAGCTCTGCATAGTGTTTCTTTCTCCAGGAACAAGTAGTTTTAATATGAATCATGGGTTGCTTACTCATCGCTCTCCTCAGGGAATTTCATTCAGTTAACAAACTTACTGAGTGCTTGTTAAAAGCCAGTCCTTTTGTTAGGGGCTTGGGAGTACAGGGGGAAAAATGAAGCAAGGTTGCCAGTCTAGTGGGTAATATCACATATGTATGTGTAGGGTAGCATAGCATAAGGCCTGAGAAGCCATATCAGAAAGCTTTGAAATGAGCCTTGTGAGGATGTGGAGAGAGCAACTGTTTTTTGTCCCCCCCACCCCCGACAGGGTTTCTCTGTAGGTTTGGATCCTGTCCTGGAACTAGCTCTTGTAGACCAGGCTGGCCTCGAACTCACGGAGATCTGCCTGTCTGTGCTGGGATTAAAGGCGTGTGCCAACACCACCTGGAGCAACTGATTTCTGTAAGGGAGTCGGATTTGTTATTCAATTACCCACTCATTCAGCAAATCTCTTAAGTGTCTTCAGCTTGCCAAACAGTGGTCTAGATGCATCCTGAATAAGATACTATTAAGAAAGAGAATATATTTGAGGCAAGAAACTGATCAAGAACATGCACTATCTTTGTTTGTACTATCTTTCCACAGGCAAGTTACTTTTGGACCCCTTCCCCCCCTTTTTTTCCTTTTGGTTTTTCAAGACAGGGTTTCTCTGTGTAGCTCTGGCTGTCTAGAACTTGCTCTGTTGACCAGGCTGGCCTTGAGCTCACAGAGATCTGCTTATCTCTGTCTCCTGAGTGCTGGGATTAAAGGTGTGTGCTGCCACTGCCTGGCTACTTTTGGATTGTAATTTCTACAGGATAGTGTAATCGTGTGTACATAAATTGCCTGCAAGGATGCATGTATATGTGCACAAGTGTGTGCGGTTGTGCTTGTGGTGTATGTACATGTGAAGGTCAGAGGTTGATGCTGCTGTTTTTTTAAATCTTTTTGATTGCTCTTTGCCTTATTTTTTTGAGATAGGGTTTCTCATAGAACCTGGAATACAGTTTCAGCTAGGCTGGCTGGCTAGCAATCCCCCATGGCACATCTGTCTGCCCACCCCCTGCCACCACTGGGAAGGGGTTACAAATGTATGCTACTCTGCCTGGATTTTATGTGGCTGCTGGGGAACTAAACTAAGAGGTCCTCACTTTATCCATTAGGACAAATCCCCAGCCCTACTGACAAATCCCTAATGACTGTCCTAAAAATGCTACAGATACTCTCTATCTCATAATATTGTCATGTAGGCAAACTTGAAGTGTTACACATTTAGACTGGAAAGATAGTTCAGTGGTTAAGATCACTTGCTGCTCTTGCAGGGGACCTGGATTTGGTTCCTAGCACCTATGTGGTGGCTCACAACCATCTGAAACCCCAGTTCAAACTCCAGTTCTGGAGGATCTGATGTTCTCATCTGACCTCTGTTGCGCCAGGCAATTCACTCTTGCTGCATATCCATACAGATAGGCAAATACTCATACACATAAATTTAAAACATCTTCAAAATACAGTGAAGCTTTCAAGTTAAATAGCACAGTAGGTAGTAATATTGAGCTAGCCCTTCTCTAATAGCTTAATGCAGGTACAAGGCATGTGGGTGGGTTAAGCCTGATGGGAAACTTAAAATGACTAGGGCAGGGATGATGGGCAGATGAAGTTGAAGGGTCTCTCTGAGGATGAATTGTAAATAGTCTTGCAATTTCATGCTTTGGTTATTATCTTGTTTTTAAACTTCTGAATAGAGGAATTTATGCTTTTGTTTTGGTTTTTAAACTGTAATAACATCCTAGGCTGTAGCACGTCAGCTAGGAGCCTGGACTTTGGAGCTCATTGGCCTCAGTCCTAAAAGCTAGACTTCAGGCAGCTAACCTAATTGAATCATACTTTAGTTTTTCACCAGTATAATTGATAACACACCTGTCTTGTATGTTTGCTTTGTTTTATGTTTATTATGTTCTTTGAACCTTTTGGAATTGAAGCTATGAAATATTTAGTCTGAGGAAATCATAGTTGGTAGTGTGCTTGCTTAGGATGTATGTCTTAGTCACTGTTCTGTTGCTATGAAGCGACACCATGACCAAGGCAACTCTCATAAAAGAAAACTTTTAATTGGGGGCTTGCTTATAGTTTTCAGAGGTGTAGTTCATTATGGCAGGGAGCATAGGGAAAGGCAGGCGTGGTGCTGAAGAAGCAGTTGAGAGCTACATTCTGATCTGCAAGCAGAGAGAGAAAAGTGGGCCTGGTGTGGGCTCAATCCCCTTTTTTTATAAAATAGATTTTTTTCTCACATAATATATCCTGATTATGGTTTCCCCTCCCTCTACTCCTCCCAGTTCCTCCTCCTCCCAGTTCCTTCTACCTCTCCTCCCTTCTGAATACCTTTCTGTCTTTTATTAGAAAGAACAGGCTTTTAAGAGAGAATAATAAAACAATAAAATAAGAAAAACCATCACAATGAAGTTTGATAAGACAAGGCAACAGAAGGAAAAGAGCCCAAGAGAAGACACAAGAATCAGAGACCCACTTTTTCATACACTCAGGAGTCCCATAAAAGCATATGCAGAGGACCTGGTGCAGACTTTGCAGGCCTGTGCATGGTGCTTCTGTTTCTGTGAGTTCGTATGAACTTTGTTCATGTTGATTTATAGGACCTTATTTTCTTGGTGTCTTGGTATGGACTTTTTGAAACTCTAGTGACACACTCCTTCCAACAAGGTCAAACCTACTCTAACAAGGCCATACCTCCTAATCCTAATTCTATCAAACAGTTCTGTCTACTCCTTGGTGATTAAGCATTTAAATATATGAGCCTATGGGGTCCATTTTTATTCAGACTGCTGCAATGTGTGAAGTCTTGGCTTCAATCAGCATCAAATAAGCTGGGCTTGATGATACCTGCCTGTAACTCTAGCTCTTGGGAGGTAGAGGAAGAAAGATAAAGTTCAAGGTCTTTGTTGGCTATACTATATAGTGAGTTTGAGGCAAGCCTGAGCTATAATAAGAACCTGTCTGAAAACAAAAACAAAACAAAAGCGACCAATGAAAACCCCCACACCACCACCATCACAACAACAACAAGAAAAAAAAAATTAGACATGGAAAATAATAAAAGTAGTTTTGTTTGGTGGAACTTTTACCAGTTAGGGGCTTAGGAAGTTACAGTTAAGTTGACCTAAATCATGAATCTTCATATTAATGCCTCAAATGTTATTTAATATTTTATAAGTAGGTAAACAACTTACAATGATAGAATGCTGTTTAGAGTTGAGGGCATTGTATCCTGTAGAGGGGAGTTTTTAAACTCATGTTCTAGACAGCCCCTGTTCACATTTAGACTTGTCAGCCTGCTCAGAACCAAGGCAAACATTGTCTGTCATGCCAGCCTGCACCTTTCAACGGTGCCTCTGCTGATTTACAGTGCAAACTCTTAATTTTTATTTTCTTGGCAAGTTTATCTTTTGTTTTCTAGTTGACCTTAAAGATGTCTGGACTTGGACTAAGATTGCTTTTCTTGTACTGATAGGTTTGAATAGCTGTGGCTAAATGTTGTCTGGGAGTAAAGCTAGAGCAGGAAATGACTTGAAAAGTAAAAATATTCCAAGTTAAAAATGAGCACTTTTTGTGATTTACTTAGATGAGTAAGCAGACCTACCATAGCTGAAGATTTTATTGAAAATTAAGACTCTTCTTACCTTTTGTTAGTATTCTTTAGAGGCAACAGACACTTGAGTAGGTATCTAGGATGGGTCATGGAGCACTGGTACTTAAATACTTAGGAGTTAAGGTTGTACAATCACTAGACAGCCCCAAAGCCTCTAGGCTACTTGGGTCTCTCAGGAAACAGAATCCATATGGCTTTCTCATCTCCCTTCCTTCTCATAGGCTCTCTCTAATTGCATGTGGTCTCCCATTGGTCCCCTGTCAGAAATAAGTGTCAAACTTGGCTGGTTATATAGAAGAATTACTTGGTAGGGGGCTTAGCAGTTTTTCTTGGCCACATTTCAGAGCCTCTGCATCAGAATCCTTGGACTCCAGGAATTCTCAGTCTCAAAGTATCTCAGGTGATTCCATGAAAGCAGCTCACAGATCTAAGCTTTAGAGCCAGGCCTGGGCAGCCCCGTTTTGGAGCTTCAGATGAACTCTGGAGAAGGGGAAGAATAACTTAAGTTTGTCAGATGTCCAGTAGCCTTCTATTTTTAAACAGGGAAGGGGATTCCTGCATTTTTTTTTAAAAAGATGGATACATTATAGCCATTCTCAAACTGTCCACACAGAACTTTGATGTTACATCACCTGATGTTAAATCAAATATTGCTGGAGAGTTTACTTCAAGTTCCAGGAGAAAAATAGTAAGTAGATAAACAAAATTGTAGGTGGAGACTGTCCGTTCGATGCCTGCTGCCATGACCCAAAAAATCACACAGAAACTGTATTAATTACAATACTGCTTGACCAATAGCTTAGGCTTCTTATTAACTCACTCTTACATCTTGAATTAACCCATTCCTATTGTTTTATATTTTGCCACGAGGCTTGTGGTTTACCGGTAAGGTTCTGGGGGGGGGACATCTCTCTCCTTTGGCAGCTACATGGTGTCTCTTTGACTCTGTCTACTCTTTCTGTAAATATCTCTGTTTGGATTTCATGCCTGGCTTTACTAAGCCATTGGCCCGAACAGCTTTATTCATTTATTCATTTATTAAAGAGCAACACATATACAGAAGGACTTCCTACATCGTCTCCTCTTTTCTGTCTAAAAAAAGGAAGGTTTTTACTTTAACATAGTAAGATTACATATACAAAACAGTTATCAATCAAGAATTATAGTTACAATATTTAGTTCATTTACATTTGGAAAATTAAGGAAAATACTCTATCATCTATCCTATCTTTGTGACTCATAAGTTTTATATCTTTTATCATAATTATGGAAAACTATAAATATCTACCTTCAACTCTTTAAAGACCCCAGAAGGATATAATATTAACTAAGTAAACAGGAAGTTCATTATAAGCAACTTCCAAAACTCCAGATTTGACAGAGACATCTTGCTCCCTGGACAATCACCCAAAGTTCTGTAATGTTGGGGCATTCATCTTTAGCCTACAGGCCCATAGTATCTGGCAGACTTTTCCATGAAGCAGGAAATTTGAAGATCTGTTCTGCCTTGTAATGGCAAAGTTCATTAATTGCTTTCTTCTGTGTCCTGCAGAATATCTGGCAGTTTCTTTTATGAACCCTGAGGGACCATTTGTCTTTTGGAAAGTTCAACAGTCATTTTTCTTTGGGTTCTGCATGTCCAGTTTATACAGCATACCATAAAGTAGTCTAGGCAAGAGCAGTTTTTTGACCAAATGGCTAGCCTTGTCACATTGAAGGCAAATTCCATAATGAGTTCCTTCATTGCCCATCATCCTCGCTGAAGTAATTGGTACTGCCAGAAGCAGACATGTCTCACTGTTGAGAAAAGTCTTAAGTTCTTTTTTTTTTTTTAAAGATTTATTTATTTATTATGTATACAGTATTATGTCTGCCTGCAGGCCAGAAGAGGGCATCAGATCTCATTACAGATGGTTGTGAGCCACCATGTGGTTGCTGGGAATTGAACTCAGGACCTTTGGAAGAGCAGGCAATGCTCTCAACCGCTGAGCCATCTCTCCAGCCCAAGTCTTAAGTTCTTTAAACATTTTAAATGCCATATTCTGTAGGTTTTGAAAGATTTGAAGAATAACTATCCATCTGAAATATATCTCTGTACATCTGGAAAACCTAACTAACATGACTACAATTTGACTACTATAGATGACTATCTATTAATCTTTATTTCTTAATTATACATACATATTAAATGAGCTGCACAAACACAATAACTTAAACAAGAGCAGAAATCCATATACACGGCATAACAAAATCAATCTTTAATTTGTATCAATAATTTGTATCAATAGACCAAGATCCATACCAAACCAAAAGTATTCCTCATTTTTTTTTTAAGAAATTGACTGTGACCATTAATCACTTTTAATCAACCTTCTTTAAATGAAAACAAACATTTATAAACAATCAAATTGGGACTTAGTTTTCTCCAAACTGCTTCCTGCTGTGGTGAAGTATTTTTAGGGTTCATGGAGACCTTTCGGGGGTTCTTATTCCATCAAACCAAATTAGCCTTGAAGGAATCCACAAGTTCTCATCTTCTGTGGAAATAAAAGCTGAGCCTCTTTTCCAAAACAGCATATCCTTACCCTTAGACTCAAATTTTGAAGTCAAGATACCTTTATGTTGGTTTAACTTAGCAGTCCCCAGAATCAAATGTCTCTCTGAAGCCAAAAAATTCAAAGAAAACACAATAATATGCATAATCCAGACTCTCTGTGTATTTTCCATTTTTATATGGCATTTTTCTTTACTCCTTTTATATGTGACTCTTTTATATTACTTTTAATGTCTCTTTAAAGACTTTACTTCTTTTTATAACTGTCTGTACTCTTTTTCCTCTCTCTCTCCCAAGCCTGCGTACATTTTTAAACATACTGTCTCATTTAGAGGTCTTTTATGTCTGAATCTGTCCTATTGTGTATCCGAAATTCTTTTCTTACAAGGAGCATTTTAAAATGGTAAGCAGTGTGGTTGCGGCATCCCTGGATGCTGGCTTTCAGTCTTTCAGTATAGTAGAGGTATGTTTACTGCCAGCTCTGGGACTGCTGGGTAAGAGCCGTACTCACCACCTCAACTCTGGGAAGCACCATGCAGCATATAAACTCTTTTTTTCTAAGTAAAAGCTAAATCTCCTATGCAGTGCTGCATGGCCTCGAAATGTCTCCGTATATGGCGGAGGGAATCCACCATGCTTTCCTCCCTGTGCACACCTAGCTGATCCTATCCAGCTGCTTTCCTAGGCGGGGTTGTTAATGCATCAGGCATGTTCTTAGCTACTTTCCTCCTAACCCCTAGCAGGCATACAAGCACCCAGACCTGAAGTGTGTGGCTGGCCACATGAGCTAACCCCAAATGTATGGGCTGCCATTTTGTAGGCAGAGACTGCTCGTTCATTTCTTGGCTGCCCAGACCTGAATAATAACACAGAAACTATATTAATTACAACACTGTTTGGCCTATTAACTCAGGCTTCTTATTAACTAACTCTTACATCTTAAATTAACCCATCCTATTTTATATTTTACCATGAGGCTCATGGTTTACTGGTAAGATTTTGGGGGCTACATTGTGTCTCTTTGACTCCACCTACTTTCTCTCTATATCCCTGTTCAGATTTCCTGCTTGGCTTTACTCTGCTAAGCCATTGGCCCAAACAGATTTATTCATTAACCAATAAGAGTAACATGTATACAGAAGGACATCCCACATCACAAAATGTCCCAATTTTAGGTCAGTTTTACCCCATCTTGATTTTGATGTATTTAAAGCCATTAGTGTGCCCCTCCCCTCACTGTGGCTTGTTATTTTTGTGCCTTTAACAGCCCAATTTGATGGTGCAGGCTTTTGGATACCTTTGATGAAGGAGCACTAGGACGAACTCTCAAAAGATTAGACAGAAATGAAAGAACTTAGACAGGCAAAGGGGGGGTGAAATAACCTCAACTTTAATGTCAAATTCTCTTCTATGTAGACTATGTTGTCTATAGAGATAGTCTTGTCTCCCTCCCTTCACCTCTTCCCATCCTTTCTTTCCGTTCTTCCTTTTCCTTTCCTTCTCTTCTGTCTTATTATCTTGAGCAAGTTCTCCAGTGTAATGAAAGAGTGATTTCCCTTGTGCTGTTCTCAATCATGGAGCAGTTAGTTTTTTACCTTTAAATATAATATTAACTGCAGTTTTTTTATTTCAATTTTATGTGTATGAGTGTTTTGCTTGCATGTATGACTGTGTACAGTGGACATGCCTCATGCCTACAGAAGCCGGGAGAGGATGTTGGATCCCTTGGAACTATAGTTACAGATGATTGTATATTGCCATGTGAGTGCTAGGAATTGAACCCAGGTTCTCTGAAAGAGCAGCCAGTGCTCTTTATCTGCTGAACTCTCTCTCCATCCCCAAATGCAGGTTTTTGATAGGTATCCTTTATTAAGATGAGGAATGTTCTTTCCAGGTTTTTGAAGTTTTAGAAATTATGTTCAAGTGTTTTTGCTTGCATCAATTGATAATTTTTTCTAATGTAGCCTATCAGTATTGGATTGTACTAATCAATATTAGGTGATATTGATTTTTAAATACGGGGCCAGTCTTACGTTTTTGGAATAAGCCACACTTGATCAGGATGAATATTGTGGAATTCTATTTACTAATGTAATTTTTATTAAAATATTTTGTTACATATTTATTTATTTTGTGTGTGTGTATGAGATACAGACTTGGTAGCAAGTGCCTTTCCCTGCTGAACCATCTCACTAGCTAATGTTTTTATTTGCTAATATCTTGTTTAAGTTTTTGTGGGATGTTATGAGGGATGTTGGTCTATATGGTGTATATCTGTATTTTTTTATAACATAATTCTTTATTGATTCTTTGGGAATTTCACATCATGCACCACATTCTTGCTCACCTCCCAGTCCTTCCATATCCTGCTACATCTGCTTTTGGGATGAGGGTAAAACTGGTCTTGTAAATATATTGAAACTTGTTCCTCTTTCTGTTTTGGGAGAGATCTTATATTGCTTTGGCATTAAGTCTTCACTTGTTTAAAAGGATTCTTTGAGTCTACCTGCATCTACTGAGGGATTTATGGGTCTTCTTTGATCTGTGTAATTATTGTTTCTCATGTTTATTCCTTGGTGTGGTTCATATATTTACATCTAACATTATTATTATTATTAAATAGTTTTAGAGGTTTTCACTAGTCCAAACTGGCTTCAAACTCATAATGACCCTCCTGCTTCAGTTATCCCTAGTGCTGGGATTACAGGCATATGTCACTTATACCTGATGTCTGGTTTTCACACACAAGCATGTCACCTCTATTTCTACTGTTGAGTAATTTGTGTTTGATATGTCTTGTTTTCTTCAGGGTTTTCATGCTCAAGGTTGAGCTTTCGGACTGTGCAGTTACAGTTTTTATCAAATTTAGAAGTTTTTAAAATCATCATTTCCTTCAGATACAGTTTTTTCACTTTATCTTCCTTTTTGGAGAATCATGGGCATGCAGTGGGCCCATAGTCTGTGAGACTCAGTTTTGTGTACCTGTAAGCCTCCTCTTCCATATGTATTTCATTTGGATAAGTTCTGTTGTTTCATCTTTTGTTTTGTGGAGACAGGGTTTTTCCTTGGTGGCCTAAGTTGGCCTCAACTCACTCTGTAGTTCAGCCTCTCTCAGCCTCTTGAGCTCTAGGATTGCAAGCATGCACTCCCATGCCCAACTGCTTGTTGTATTTTAAGTTCACTGGTTTTTTCTTCTGTAGAGTTTATTCTGTTGTCAATTCTGTTTAGTAAGTCTTTCATCTCATATAGCTCCCTCCACCTTTTTTTGGACACTGGAGACTTTAATTGTGTGAATCAAGTGCTCTACCACTGAACTGATTCTCCAGCCTGTCTCCTTACTTTATGTTTTATTTTGAGACAGGGTTTCATCAAATTGTTCAGAGTAGTCTTGAATTCTTACCTAGGTACGCCTTGAACTTGCAATGTCTCCTTAGTAGCTAGAATTATATGATGAAACCATTAGCCCTAGTTTAATGTTTTGTTTTTGTTTTTTTTTTATCTAGAAATGCAGTTTAGACTATTTTTGAGTCTTCTATATTTTAAGGGTTTGAGTAGGTAGAATGTAGTTATCAATAACTATTTGAAAGTTATGTCTGCTAATTCTAAATGGTGCCTTTGTTATGGGTTGTATTTTCCTATTTTTTTCTATGGTCTAAAAGTTTTGATTGAATATCAGATACTGTATATTTTGTCTTGTTGGGTACTAGATATTTTTCTTTTAAAAATATTTATTTTTTAGAATCATTTCTTATTATTATTAACTTATTCTTTTTATTTTTTTTTTATTGAACTTTATATTTTTCTCCACTCCCCTCCTTTCCTTCCCCCTTCCCTTCTATCCTCTCCCAAGATCCCAATGCTCCCAATTTACTCAGGAGATCTTGTCTTTTTCTACTTTCCATGTAGATTAGATTCATGTATGTCTCTCTTAGGGTTCTTTTTGTTGTCTAGGTTCTCTGGGGTTGTGAATTGTAGGCTGCTTTTTTTTTTTGCTTTGTGTCTAAAAGCCACTTATGAGTGAGTACATATTTGTTTTTCTGGGTATGGGTTACCTCACTCAATATGATGTTTTCTATTTCTAGATCCACCCATTTTGCCCGCAGATTTCAAGATGTCATTTTTTCCCCACTGTGTAGTATTCTATTGTGTATATGTGCCACATTTTCCTTATCCATTCTTCTGTCGAGGGGCATTTAGGTTTTTTCCAGGTTCTGGCTATGACAAATAATGCTGCTATGAACATAGTTGAGCACATGTCCTTGTAGTATGGTTGAGCATTTTTTGGGTATATACTCAAAAGTGGTATTGCTGGGTCTTGAAGTAGGTTGTTTCCAATTTTCTGAGAAATCGCCACACTGATATCCAAAGCAGCTGCACTAGTTTGCACTCCCACCAGCAATGCAGAAGTGTTCCCTTTTCCCCACAACCTCTCCAGCATAAGTTGTCATCAGTGTTTTTGATCTTGGCCATTCTTACAGGTGTAAGATGGAATCTCAGAGTTGTTTTGATTTGCATTTCTCTGATGGCTAAGGATGTTGAGCATTTCCTTAAGTGTCTTTCAGCCATTTGAGATTCCTCTGTTGAGAGTTCTCTGTTTAGGTCTGTACTCCATTTTTTTTATTGGATTATTTGTTCTTTTGATGATCAATTTCTTGAGTTCTTTCTTTGTATATTTTGGAGATCAGACTTCTGTCTGATGTGGGGTTAGTGAAGATCTTTTCCCATTCTGTAGGTTTCCTTTTTGTCTTGTTGACCGTGTCCTTTACTTTAGAGAAGCTTCTCAGTTTCAGGAGGTCCCATTTATTAATTGTTTCTCTCATTTTCTATGCTACTGGTGTTATATTTAGGAAGTGGTCTCCTGTGTCAATGCATTCAAGTGTACTTCCCACTTTCTCTTCTATGAGGTTCAGTGTGGTTGGTTTTATGTTGAGGTCTTTGATCCATTTGGACTTGAGTTTTGTGCATGACGATAGATATGGACCTATTTTCTTTTCTTTTTTTTTTTTTTAAAGATTTATTTATTATGTATACAGTGTTTTGTCTGTCTATATGCTTGCTGGCCAGAAGAGGGCACCAGGTCTCATTACAGATGGCTGTGAGCCACCATGTGGTTGCTGGGAATTGAACTCAGGACCTCTGGGAGAGCAGTCAGTGCTCTTAACCTCTGAGCCATCTCTCCAGCCCCCTATTTTCATTCTTCTAGATGTTGATATCCAGTTATGCCCAAACCATTTGTTGAATATGCTTTCTTTTTCCATTTTATATTTTTGCTCTTTTGTCATAAATCAGGTGTTCGTAGGTATGTATTAATATCCAGTTCTTCAGTTCGATTCCATTTGTCCTCCTGTCTGTTTTTATGCCAATACCAGGCTGTTTTCAGTACTGTAGCTCTGTAGTAGAGTTTGAAGTCAGGGGTGGTGATATCTTCAGAATTTCTTTTATTGTACAGGATCGTTTTGGCTATCCTGGGATTTTTGCTTTTCCATATGAAGTTGAGCATTGTTCTTTCGAGGTCTGTGAAGCTGGGATTTTGCTGGGCATACCATTGAATCTGTAGATTGCTTTTGGTAAAATTGCCATTTTTATTTTTTTGTTTTTTGAGACAGGGTTTCTCTGTAGCTTTGGAGCCTGTCCTGGAACTAGCTCTTGTAGACTAGGCTGGTCTCGAACTCACAGAGATCCACCTGCCTCTGCCTCCCGAGTGCTGGGATTAAAGGCGTGCGCCACCACCGCCAGGCCAAAATTGCCATTTTTACTATGTTAATTTTACCTACTCAAGAGCATGGGAGATCTTTCCATTTTCTGGTGTCTTCTTCAATTTCCTTTCTTCTTCTTCTTCTTCTTCTTCTTCTTCTTCTTCTTCTTCTTCTTCTTCTTCTTCTTCTTCTTCTTCTTCTTCTTCTTCTTCTTCTTCTTTTTTTTTTTTCTCCGAGACAGGGATTCTCTGTAGTTTTGGAGCCTGTCCTGGAACTAGCTCTTGTATGCCAGGCTGGCCTCAAACTCACAGAGATCTGCCTGCCTCTGCCTCCCAAGTGCTGGGATTAAAGGCGTGCATCACCACCACCCCGTCGTCTTCTTCAATTTCTTTCTTCAAATTTCTTGGCATACAAATCTTCCACTTGTTTGGTTAGAGTTAATCCAAGTAATAGAGTAATGCTATTTGTGGCTATTGTGAAGGGCGATGTTTTTCTGATTTCTTTCTCAGTTCATTATCATGTGTGTAAAGGAGGGCTACTGATTTTTTGAGTTAATCTTGTATCCTGCTACATTACTGAAGGTGTTTATGAGTTGTAGGAAAAATATTTATACTTCTTATTGTTGTTTATATGCATTAGTTATGTACACATGAGTGCAGGTAACCTAAGGAGCACATAAGTGTCAGATGCCCCTGGAGCTGGAGTTAAATGTGAGCTGCCTGATGAGGGTGCTCGGAAGTGAACTGAGGTTTTCCCCAAGACAGTAAGCGTCTTTAACATCTGAACCATCTATCTAGCTCTGGAGTCTTCCTGATCTGGGTGTTCAGTTCTCTGGAAGGTCTGGCTGCTCAGGACTTTGTGCAGTTCTGAAGGCCTTTTACAGTTTCCGTCAGGAAATGACATTTTCTTGGAAATAAAAATCAATGAAAGTAGGGATTGCATAGGTGTATGCAGCTGACCAAACTCAGAACTACGCATTTGTAGTGCATGCTTTCTGGTGTATGCATAGAAGAATAAGTATAATTGTAGATAAAATTGTATGTTGAAGACATCAAGTTAATTTAAAAGATAAAAGAGGATGGAGCCTGGGAACCACACTGCTTGGACTCTAATCTCTGTCTTTTAAAATAATTTATTTTTATTCATGTTCATTGGTGGTCTGTTTGAGGGTGTCAGGTCCCCTAGAACTGAAGTTACAGACAGTTGTGAACTGCCATGTGGGTGATGGGAATTAAAGCCGGGTCCCCTGGAAGAACAGTCAGTGCTCTTGAACTCTGAACTATCTCTCTAGACCCTATCCCTTATTCTTAAAAGTCAGTTTGCTCATTTCCCACAATAATGTTTATAGTTGGATAGTTTTCATTCTCGGAATTGTGTTTAGTAGTAGTATTTGAAAGCATGAGTTTGAGTCTTTGAAATATACAATAATGCGTAGATTTAGTTACAAGACCTATCATTGGTCAGGTGAAGAGATTTTTATTTTTTTATTTTTATTTTTTATTTATTTTTTTATTAGAGAGGAAAGGGAAAGGAACACTGTAGCACGGATAATAAAAACCTGGAGATAGATATTGGGGTTCAACCTGAAGATCAGAAAAGCAAAGCAGCCAATCACTAGAGACCTTTTACCTCTACCAAATCTTCAGACCGAATGGGTGAGATCCTGTTTCCACTAATCCTCAGATTCACACTCTAGTGAGTTCCTGTCTTTTCACCTTATGTTCCTCTCTGTGCCCAGCCATATCATTCTTGTCTCTACCTCACTAGTGCTGGGATACTAGGATTAAAGGTGTGAGCCCCTTTAATTGCACCCTAACCCCTTGTCTCCTTACTAGTACCTGTCCCTTTGATGACTTCATTTAGGTTGTTTTTGACCAAATTCTACCCAGTAAAGTTACTCTTAATCTTTTTTTTTCTTTTTGTACTTAGTGTTTTGTGAGGTGGTACTTTGAAAGAATGTCAATACTTGATTTTTCATTACACTTTCAACACATTCATTTATATCAGTATCGTTTTCTGTTATATCTAGTAGATTGGACTCTCTTATTAATGATATTGTTGATTCTGATAACCAATTTGCCCAAAGTTTGACCAGTGGAAGTCCTATCAGGGCAGCTTCTGTCCTTTTTTTAATATATCGTTGCCATTCTTTGAACACTATTTTCTGGTACAATAAGGTATTCCAAGCTCATCTCTTCTCTTGTTCTTTGTTTCCTCAGTTCTGCAATCAGTTATTTTTCTGAAGAGCCCTGATTCTTTTTAGATTGTATTTAGAAGCCAGTGTTTTGGTACACAGTGTGCTCATTCTGTTGAGGTATTGATCCTTCCAGGTTGTCTCAGTAGGTGGAGCCAAGAAATACATGCATGTTAAAACTCATTTCCAGTTTATTTTTCTAATAGCATGCATGTGCGTGTGCGCGCGCACGCGCGCGCGCATACACAAACACTGAAAACCTTGAGCTCACATTCATATCTCTAAATGCAAATCCAGTTCCATGTGAGTCATGTTGATTTGCTGTTAACTTCAGCAATGAGAAGTGAGGCATCCACATCCTATCATTCTTGCCACGGGCACAGACAGAACTCTTCCTTTGCAATTTACATGGATGCTCTCCCATTTCACCCTGTTTTCTTGGGATTTCAGCCTTTATTCTTGGTGTTTCTCTGTTTTCTTTTCCTACCACTGGCCTAGTTTGACCCTGACTGCCAAGTATAATAGCAAGTCCTCTAACCTGTGAGCTCATACCTGTTTGAACTTTCATATTCAGTCAGAGATGCCTTTATGCTTGGAATGTCCCCCGTTGTCTTTGTCTTTGACACCATATGTTGGGCTGCTCTTATTTGATGACTCCTCATTCTGTCCATGCTCTAACTCCCCAGGTCTAGCTGCCGCAGCTCCCCAAGTCAAGCTGTTCCTCAGTAGATATCTTCCTCATCCTCTTGGATTATACCTATCATGCCAAACCACCCCTCAGCATGGCTGTGCTGCCTGCTCATGTGCTGACATCCCTTGTGCAGTCTCCTTTTCCTTGCCTGCTCAGGGACTCTGCACACTGGGTCACCAGCATGAGTGTCCATTTTATTTTGCCTACCTTATAACTAGGATTGAATTGTTAAAAAGAGGAAGTGTTAGGGAAGGGGAAAAAATTTTAAAATTTAATTGTATGTGCAAGTATTCATGTGTACGTGTGTACGTGTGTGTGTGTGTGTGTGTGTGTGTGTGTGTGTGTGTGTGTATACATGCCATGGCACAAATATGGTCAGAGGACAACTTTATGGAGTCTGTTCTCTCCTCTGCTTTTACTTGTGTTCTGTGGATTGTACTCATGCCACCAGGCTTATGTAGTAAGTATTTTTATCTGCTGAGCTGTCTCACTGGCCCTGGTTTTTATATTTTTAAAGGGTAAATGTATTTATTGGTATTGAAATACTGTCTTTGCATATACTGTTATTACTGTTGCATGCTTAGATTTTCCATGGAAGCTGGACCTGTGAGAGAATTTGTGCACACAGTGGAGCTCTGCACATTGCTGAGGGATGCCCATCTTCTGTTTCTGTTTGGATTGCAGCTGAACCTCTAGTCACCCTTGTAGTAGAGAGTGGCATAAGACTCTATCTCTAGTGATATATGGAAGACAAAGCTTTGTAACTTCTTTCATAGCAGTATCTGCATATCTTTACTAATGTGATCCTGATAATATTATTAGAAATGAAAAGTGAAGTGTAAAGTCTTGAAATGGATTGTTTGTATAATTGCACAACTAAGTTAATCACTTTTAACAAGTCTCAACAATGACTGCATTCTCCTAGGAAGGTGTTAACTTGTTATGGGGTAGAAAGCACTCTTTGATACAGCATTTTCAGCCTGGAAAAATGACTTTAATTTCAGAGTTCACTGAAACAAATGGAGACTTGTTGGAAATATTAATACTACCTTTTGCTTGTTTGTTTAGCTTAACAGGATCTATGTTTATTAGGTGATATTTGCTAGCAAGTTCTGAGGTGTATACCATTTCTGTTGACCATGTTATCCATGTTCAGACAGTGCCAGTTGGTATGAGCTTCATACCTTAGTCCTTCACGTCTCCGTTTGTACGAAGCACTGTGTCAAAGCTGACTTGGAGTTGTTAAGGCAGTGACATGAGAGGTGCAAACACTGCGTATTTCAGGGTTGTGCATTTAAAAGGACAAGAACCTATCATTGTGGCATGTTCCTCTATGCATCCCAGACTCATTTTGTTAGGAGTTAGTGTCACATTTTTCTCTTAATCTCCCAGTATGTTCTAATGGAAGAAAAGCAGTTCTTAATTGGAAGCTGTTGATCCAGTGGAGTGATCAGTAGCATGATGCTCTTGGTGGGTGGGGTAGGGAACTAACCAGTAAGCTATCCTGCAGCCTGGATATTGTCAAAACTTTTGTCTGTCTGTGACTTCAAGCTGAATGTACTTAATCCTTCTGAGAACATGGCCCTGAGCACCGAGCAAAGCTCTTCCTGTGAATCACTGAGAATTGTGTTTGTTGGAGAGGTAGTGAATAGTAATGTTCTCTTGGCTCATTCTTAGCCCTCATTCTTCCAGAAACAAGAACTGAGAAGATTTCCTTTCTTTCAAACACATTTTAGCTGTTTGTGTCTGTCACTTTCCCTTGTATAAAAGCTGGGGCTGTTGACAGGAGGTGTGACTTATTGATATCTTTGACTCCAAAGGAAAACATCTTTAAAGAGTAATTGGTGAAAGAAGTGAGTTTTCTGTAAATTACCTCTTGCCAGAGAAAGAGAGGATGCAAACTGCTTGTCAGGTTGGAGGAAAACTCATTTGGGAAATATTTATTGTGCCAGGTATCAGAACACGGTTATGAAAAAACACAGTTGGTGCCCTCAAGGAGCTGCCAGTCTGTTGGGGAAGACAGATGCTTGATTGAAACACAGTAGTAGTTATCAGCCTTGGATGCACTTTGGAATAAACTGAGGAGTTAAAAAGAATTCAGCTCTTTGGAGATTTTATTTGGCTTAAGGCAGGGCTCTGAACCTGTGGGTCACAATCCTTTTGGGGGTAGCCGGCCTTTCACAGGAGTCTCAGATATCCTGCATATCAGATATTTCATTATGTTTCATAACAGTAACAAAATTACAGTTATGAAGTAGCAATGAAAATAATTTCATGGCTTGGGGGGCGTGGGATTTACCACAACATGAGAAACTGTATTAAAGGGTCACAATATTAGGAAGGTTGAGAACCACAGGTCTAAGGTATCAGGATGGCATCAGGATTCTTAAAAGATAACCATAGTTGTACCCAGGTTGATTTCAAAGAGCTTGGAGAGTGGGAAGCACAGCACAGAGGAGGGCACTTAAACCTGGCAGAAAACTTCAAGGTGTAAGGAGTGTCCTAGTTAGGCTTTTCTGTTGCTGTGATGAAAACCCTGACCAAAGCAACTTGGAGAGGAAAGAGTTTGTTTGGCTTAGGTTTTCATCATTGAAGAAAGTCAGGACAGGAGTTCAAACAGGGCGGGTACCTGGGGCCAGGATCCAATGCAGAGGCTATGGAGGCTGCTTACTGGCTTGTTCCTGAAGACTTGCTCAGCCTGCTTTCTTATAGAACTCAGAACCACCTGTCCAGAGGTGTCCCCACTCACAGTGGACTGGGCCCTCCCCTACCAATCACCAATTAAGAAAATGCCCTACAGGCTTGCCTACAGCCTGATCTTATGGAGACATCTTCTCAGTTGAGGCTCCCTCCTCTCCAGTGACTCTAACTGTGTCAAGTTGACATAAAACTGCCAGCATGGGAGGCTTGAGCCGAGTTTTGATCTATGAAACTTCTTGAAAGGCTGAGAAGATAAGTCCTTGCAGAATAGAAGAGCAGCTGAGTAACCTAGGACAGGAATTTGCTTGGTGTTAGTTTCTCCCTCTTTTGCTGCTTCCTTGCCTTGTCTTTAGCCCATGTGTAATTTGTGGGCCACAGTGGTCCTCATTTCTAATCCAGGGTTAATGTAACCTTCAGGGGTTAGGTTGAAAATTACATGAGGTTCTCTGCAAGAACACTGTTTCGGATCTCAGAGTCCAAGAAATAATTAGTAAATGATGGTGGTTGTATAGTAATGATACTGTTACTAGAAATGGAACATGGTTTGATTAGAGACTTATCCTGTTTTTTTTAATGGCTGGATCTTATGGTGCAAGACCATGGGAGATGTTAGTGAGTGGCAATGAATATGCTTGGCAGGTAGGCAGAGTTCCAGATGATTGCATGTATATGAGTAAAAGGCAATTAATAATGGGGCATTGTGGCAGAACCAGGACATTTTCATGGTAATATGCTAAGATGTATCACAAAGGGCGCTGGGAAAACTTGGGTCCATATTGGAAAATTGGCTCTGAACATGGTATTCTTAGCATCATTACGTGTTCTAAATTAGCAGTGAGTGTTAATAGGACAGAAATAGGATTTTCAGCTTCTTTAGCCAAGTAGTTAAAAATACTGAGTGTCTTGAAGAGTGTTGGAGGAATAAGTGGTCTCAAGGTGCTCTCAGAGATCCTGTGCAAGTTGCTATGGCCTTCATTGTTTACAGGCTTAATGAGAATATTAAGAAAGAAATGCTTGGCAATTTGCATTTAGAGGAGGCTCTTTCTAATTTATTTTCTGATTTGCAGAGAAATAAAAAATGCCTCCATCTGCACTGGCTTTACTGGCCCTTAAAATAACTTATG
>PVIU01017758.1:0-19198 GCA_004026605.1 Ondatra zibethicus
GTTAGGGAACTATCGGCCACTTGCTGCCTACACTCCATCAGGAAGCAGGAAGAAAGCAAGGAGATGCCCACCTGCAGAGCTGGCTTCCTTCTGACACTGCTGTCTCTTCTCGGTGCAGTCCTCACAGAGCAGCTTATTGTTGCCCATTAGTAACTCCATGGACGTGAACTGGTAGAGACAGGACTGCACGGAGCACTCCTTAGAAGTCGTTACATAGCTCTGAGAAAGAGTCTGAAAAGCATTTTGGGCGCTATGAAACCTCATATGTTTTCCCTCTGAAAAACACAAATTATTGGGGACATTTAGTAGATGTTTTTCCCTGTCAAAATCTCTATTTCCAATTACAGGGCTGCCCAGATGAAGTTCAGCAATTGCTTCAGCCATTTCCTCGTCAACACTGTGAGTCTCCGTGGTGTGTGGCAATTCACTTGCCAATGAGAGGTGTGGGTGCTGATCTGTGTGTCCGCAGGGATCGCCATTGGGTCGGAACAGCACGGTTTGCTGGGATGTGCTCTCGGATTCAGAGGCTTCGCTGTCGGCATCAGCACTGCTTTCGGAAAGGCCAGCTTCTTTCTCACTGCCGTCGGTGGGACTCTCGTTCAGAGAGGACTCAGTACTCACGATGCTGGCAAACCGGCTCCCTTCAAAGTTTTCATCCTTCTGATGCATAACAACAGTTCTCTCTTCTCCAGATGGCAATTCTCTTAAAGATTTTCTGTCATGACTCAGTGGATTCTGTAAGTTGACAGTATTTTTCAGAGAAAAGAATCTTGTGACCTTATGGAAAACAAATGCCACTAAGTCCTAATTAATTGCCCACGATTATTAAAGAAACAATTCTCTGAGATCCATTTCAAAATCTACCTTAACGAGAATCAACAGATGATAGACTAACTTGCTCTAATTTAAGGCTAAACCGTTACCAAGGAGACTAACAATAGTGGCTGCCATGTGTGGGGAAGGAAACAGCACTTCTGTAGAAGGGCTATAAGGGAGACTTAAGCCTTTCATATAGACATAAGACATCTATTTCCACCATTACGTATTCGATCTAATAAAGAGCCCATAGTAAAAGACAAATAATAGTCAAGCAGTGGTGGTGCACACCTTTAATAGCCGGATTTGGGAGGCAAAGAGAAAGGAGGCCAGGCCTGTGAGTTTGAGGCCAGCCTGTTCCAGGACAGCCAGGGAGTCCTTGTCTCAAAACAAACAAAACCAAAACAAAGTACCACAAGCTAAATGTCATTACACACTCATATTTTACTAGCCAGCGCTTTAGAAAAGCACATCAGAAACGGAAGTGCCTTCATCGCTTCCAGCCCACAGGGTTCCGTTCAAGGCACTTCTACTCTCCATTGTTAGAAAAAGGCATGTGTCCAAGTATGTTAACCACACTAAGAATCTTATGAGGTAGAAACGAGACAGACTTGAAGCAAATTTCAGGTCAGCCTGAGTTAAACAGTGAATTTCAGGCTAGCCAGAATTAGAATACAAGACTCTGTCTCAGAAAAAGAAAAGAAAATCCAGACAGACAAACACATGGACAGATAGCAAGTAAGATAAAAATAACAAAAGAAAACCACAATTCTGTCTTTTTTTTTGTCACTGATCAGACTTCTAACAGTTTGCCAACTCAGTACAAATTATTTCATAGAAAAGGCAGTTTCCTTAAATAAAATACAAATTCAAAGTGATTTCTATTTTAACAGAAGTATTAACAACACAGACATGTCTCTAGAAAAATAAGGTATTGACAAGATGCTTGAAGAGCTAGCAATATGAAAAGAAACACCAAAAATTATGCCTCCCTACTTGATGGGAATATAGACAACCACATAAAAATCAGCATCTCTCCTCCTTCTGCCCAGCTCCATTTCCCCTATTTTGTTTTGTTTACAGTTTCAGAGACAAATCTTGCTACTGTAGTTCAGCCCAGTCCAGAATCACTTTGAAGCTCAGCTTGGGATCCTCCTGCTTCAGCCTCTTGAGTGTTAGAAATATAAGCATGTATGACCATATCTGGATGGACACTGTCTTGCTGTCTTGCTGAAAATTAAATAAACTAAAATTTGGCCCCTAAATCTAATTGCAGTAGAGAAGAAGTAACAGAGAGAGAACCTGCCAGAGCTGTCGGAACTCAGTAGCAAAATGAATTGCTGTTGAATGTGGGAAACTATTAACAAAAGGATCACATTGCTTCGGTGGATAGATTATAAAGAGATTTTAAAAGTGTGCTAATCAAATGTAATCTGTTGACCCTTCTTTTAGATCATAAATCCAAACATTAAAGCATGTTTGATATTACTAATGAGTTACTGACGATTTTAAATATACGCTGGTACTTTGGTAATGTTTATTGACAGCATCTCCATTTTTTATTTCTTTGTTATTCTGGATGTTGAACGTTTGAGCATTTGCAGGGCTCCACCACAGGGCTCTATCCTGGGCCCCTAAAAAGTAACTTTTAGCAATGTCCTTTGAAGTACACAATATATTTGGGATTTCCTTCAGAATAACCTGGGCTGGGGAAAGAGGAAATGATGGATATATATGGTGAAAACACAATCAGCCATGAACTGGTTGTTGTAAAGCTGAGAAAAAGGAGGGGGGAGTGCTTTTTAGATACTACTGTTTCTATTTGTTAACATGCTCGAGACTTTTCAAAATAGACTTTTCAAAATAAAAGTACTAAAAACATACCCCCCCCCCACATAGCCTCACTTGCCTTCTCTTTAGGTGAGGAATGCTTCTTGGCAACTCTGGGGTGATGGTTATTTTCTACAGTAACGGTGACATTGTTATGATCTCGGTCCGTCTCCTGTAAACTTCTGCATTTATTCATTTTTCCCAGAAGTACAGGTTTTGAAACCTATGTAAAATAAAACATTTTAAGAAAATAAATTCTTTTCAAAATTTCTAACTTACTAGAAATGTAAAAGGGTAATTTTCTCTTTTTGAAATAATCATTAAATTACTTTATTAGAATGAGTGTTTTGTTGGTATGTATGTCTGTGCACCACTTGCATGCATTGCCCATAGAGGCCTCAAGAGGGCGATGGATGTCCTGGACCTGGAACTGGAGTTGAAGAATGTGGTAGTTTGAATGGCCCATAATCTCATAAGGAGTGGCAGTATTAGGAGGTGTGGCTTTGTTGGAGTAGGTGTGGTCTTGCTGGAGGAAGTGTGCCACTGTGGGGGTGGGCCTTGAGGTTTTCTATGCTCAGGGTCTCAGTCAACTTCCTGTTGCCAGCAAGATGTAAAACTCTCAGATATTCCTCCAGTACCATGTGTGCCTGCATGCCACCATGTTCCCTGCCATCATGATCATAGACTGAACCTTTGAAACTGTAAGTGAGCCACTCCAATTAAATGTTTTCTTTATAGGAGTTGCCATGGTCATGGTGTCTCTTCAAAGCAATAAAAACCCTAACCAAGACAAGACAATAGCAAGCTCACATGTCATGTGGGTACTTAGAATTGAACCCAGGTCCTCTGGAAAAGAAGCCAGTAATTTAACTGCTGAGCCTTCTCTCCAACCCACTTAAAAAGGTAATTTTCTTAACACTTTCAAAATACAAATGTTGGAATAATCTTTTTGTATACTGTATAAAGATGTGTCTCTGTTTTTCCTCACCCGTCTAAGGCACCCTGATTGGTTTTTTAAGGAGCTGAATGGTTAATAGCTAGGCAGGAAGAGGACAGGCAGGACTTCTAGGCAAAGATGGGCACTCTAGGAAAGAACCTGAGGTAGGAGATTCGCAGCCTGACTCGGAGGAAGTCGGACATACAGTACTGAAGAGAGGAAACAAGCCATGTGGCAGAATGTAGATTAATATAAATGGGTGAATTTAAGTTTTAAGAGCTAGTTGGAAACAATCTAAAGCTAAGACCAAGCTTTCATAATTAATAAAAACTCTGTGTTATTATTCAGGAGCTGGCGGTTCATTAGAGATCTAATTCCAGTAAGGAAACACATACACTTCGTGCACATGTACACAACCCTGATAATCAAATACACTATGTAAACCCAGTTCTGTGTAAACAACATGACTCTGAGATACAGATAATAAGTTCAACACATGCTTGAAGAATGAATGCACGCCCTTCACAGGAGTTTCCTGGCTCCTTCTCCTTACCCTTTCCTCTATGATAGGAAGTGAAATATCAATGAAGGGATCCTTCATGGTGGAGACCTTAAAAAAAGAAAAAGCAGATTGAGAACTTCAGTTAGATTCTAACACAGATACACACTGTTGTCAATGAGCAAAATAAAACAAACCTCCCAGGAGACTTCAAATCTCAAGTTAAGACAAAATATGAAGTGTTAAGAAAAAGCAGAAAGCTGGGGCACGCCTTTAACCCCAGCACTGGGGAGGCAGAGGCAGGTGGATCTCTGTGAGTTTGAGGACAGCCAGGACTGCTACACAGAGCAACCCTGTCCCCAGAAAAGAGAGAGAGAAGAAAGCAGAGATGACAATGTTTGACCCATTTCTTAGGACAATTCTGCTTTCAAAGATACCTATGTAAGAGAGAAATCAGTGTCTGTACCCAAAGTTCAATAAATCTTAGTAAATTTTATAGTCACATTTTATGTTTTAGTGTCATTGGCAAGAGGAGGTACAGTAATCCTAGTTTTATAAAACTAGGGAGGCAGAAAAACTGAACATTCAGACTCTTTATTAAAATCTGATAAAGTTTAACCTATCAACTCAGTCACATTTTTAGAAATATTTCTTATCAAGCAGTTGAAAAATCTACAAAAATGCATGCATGTTTTATGTTCTTATAGACAGTATTAAAATGAGAGTTAATACTAAATTCAAAGATTGAGTCAAGAGTATACACACACACACACACACACACACACACAAACTAAATCTAGTGTGACAGTCTTCTTATACCACCACAATTTAGGGCACCGCACTGTGACCGTTACTCGTTTGCACAGAAATGTCTTTCTCACCTCAACCTAAACTAGGAGCTCATATATTCGATCATATTGAGGTGTCTGGCTTATCAGGCATGGTGGCATATACCTGCAGTCTTACCGCCTGGGAGGCTGATATGAGAGAACCCCAATTCAAAGCCAGCCTGGGCTACATATACACAGCAAAACAGGGAGAGAAGCCAAGAGAAGTGAAGTAAGAATAGACTCAGGTAAGTCAAGAGGAAAAATGAAATCATAAAAACAAACATGTTTACATAGAAAAACTTAAAAAGGTGCTTACTTTTAGAAGTGACAGGTACATTTTACAAGAATTACTATGTAGTCACCTGTCACTGGTCTTTTCAATGACTGTTCAGCACTGTATGTAGAAGAGCACTTCTTTGCTGCCATTACCACTAGCTGTTGTAAGTCAGAGAAAGTGAACAGCAAGCTGACCGCAGGAGAAATGCACTCTACTCAGAATTACTTGAGTTGCTGCGGTCTTTACCCATCTGATTGCTTCAGGGAAGTTAACTGCAGTGGCTGCTGCCATGACAGGCGTTTCTGCTTTCCTCAGTAACAGGTCTTGTGTGCTAGAAGCTTTAGCATCTTTCAGCTTGAGCAAGCACCTGAGTCTTAATAAAGAAAAGCAGTTCGCTTACATAACACTGTCACTTCTAGGACACCATTAATATCCTTGAAGTGGCTTTAGTTGTATTTGAAGTGAGATTGGGAATCTGAATTGTTATTGAAAAGTAATTGTTACTGAAAATAAGTCTATCAATTTATCAAATAGCTATCAAACCACTGTGATACTTGAAAAAATAAAACATAACACAACAGAAACAATGCGATTGAGGTGTAGCCCATGAAGTGAATTCTAGGTACATACATTTGCACATTCTTCACACATGACTGTGCTTGTTAATTCACCAATAAAGATCCGATCTATGAAGTTCATCTTCACGCCTTCTTTTCCATAGGCTGTAAAGAGCACCCAGTTTTTTAATTAAAAAATTCACAAAACACTGATCCAACAGTTACATGCCGTTATTTGTTTACTCAAAAGTTATCTGGATAAAGTATAGCTTCTATATTATATCCAATAATGTATTTATTATATTATGTTACATCTTTCTCCTTTACAATTTGTAAAGAAAATATGACTAGTAAGTACCACGATCTGTAAGAATTAACCTCATGCAGGTTCCAGGGACTAAACTCATGTCATCAGGGTTGGCAGCACACGCCTTTATTTGCTAAGTCATCTTGCCAGCCCAAACTATTTTTAAGAGGTAAAATAAGTATAGCAATTGATGTGGGGATTCCCCTCTCTATGCTGTGATTACCATTAATGAATAAAGGAACTGCTTTGGGCCTATAGCAGAGCTATAGGGGAACAGAGCTAGGCGAGGGGGGGGGAACTAAGCTGAATGCTGGGAGAAAGGAGGCAGAGTCAGAGAGAAGCCATGGAGCCGCTGGTAGAGACAGACACAGACATGCTGAAACTTTGCTGGTTGGTCACGACCTCGTGGCAATACACAGATTAACAGAAATGGGTTAAATTAATATGTAAGAATTAGCCAATAAGAAGCTAGAGCTAATGAGGCAAGCAGTGATTTAAATAATACAGTTTCTGTGTGATTATTTTGGTTATGGGTGGCCGGGAAGAACAAGTGGCTCCTTGCAACAAGCAATAACTTATATCATACCCAGATGCTCCCCCTAATCTTTTTTGATGCGTTTTGTCCTAATGTAAAGGTAGACAGACTAGGGAAAATAACAGTTTTTGAGGCTAAAGATTCCAGAGCCACAGCTATGAAAAAGGGATGTAAGAAACAGGTATGTGAAGCACAGTGTTAAGAAGTGACCATAGGCAATAACTTACATGAACATGTACATATGTGTGCATGGTGATTACTTTTAAAAGCTGAAATTATTGTGTTTATGAAGTCCCTACAATTTAAAGGAAACTGTGCTAATGGTTTACTTTAAAATAGCCAGGTATTGGATGAAACTGACCAAACGATATGCTATAAATGTAGCTAAGTTAGGTGACACACACACAAGAAGAGGCATTGTGTTAATCTTTCTGCTTGGACAGATGTTTAAAGTTTTCTGAGACAGAAAGTATATTAACAAAACTGTTCATCTTGCTTTCAAACTCCTATCATTTGCAAGCCTCTACCTTCAAAGAAAGTGTTGAAAAATTATTAAAAGCATTATCCAAAGCACTTAATAACAAAGAATATATACTTTAATACCAATAGACATTTTATAGTAACTATTAAGAAATACGGTGTTTCATTAAGAAAAATCGAACAAGGGATTAAAAAGAGAACTGACAAATGGAAAGAAACCAGGGCTGTTGCAGCCAACATGCACTAGATGGCAGCATCACAACACAAAGCAACAAGGCACACACTGGAGACATTATGTCCTCCAGCTGCCCCCACTTCCGAGATAGGGTCTCACTATGTAGCTCTGGAATTTACTATGTAGACCAGGCTAGCCTTGAGCTCAGAGAGATTAACCTGCCTCTGTCTCCCAAGTGCTGGGATTAAAGGTGCGTGCCACTATACCTGGCTGAGAAAGTAATTCTTAAACCTGTAACTACAATAGAACATTAAAGCACTTACTTATAATTATAGTCATGTACTATAAACAGTATAATACTACAAAATAAAACTCAGAGATAAGTGTCCTTTATAATGACAACTTCATACTAACAGTAGTGTTCCAAGGCATAACATATACTAAAGTAGGAATTGGGTGTCACAGGATATACACTCAAACTGCACTATCTACACATCACTGGCTTGGCTTACATTGACAGGCATGTAGCAAACCCTGGAGCAGGCAGGATCTGCTGCTATTCATAGTCTCTTAAATAAACAGTGAATCTGCAACGTCTTTAGACCATAGAGTCATTTTGTCTAGATAAAACAAGGAGATGGAACTGCCTTCTGAATTGAACTCAATACCCTCTCTTCAGAGGTGGAAAACCAATGGATGATACTATAAGCATCGATGTAGGTGAACAATGTAGGTACAGGGACATAGACTCAAATGGGGAACATGTTTCTGATAGTGAACTAGACAGAGTGGCAAACCGCATTCTTCAGACAAGTGTCTCCCAGCCTAAATCAGAGAAGCTCTCCCTAAATGAACAGTCGGGAATGCACGCTCATGGTTACCCCAGGGTGTAGAGAACAGAGCCAGTGTGGGCCCATCCCCCAAACAAGTCACCTACACCAGTCTCTCTAAGGCCTGGAACACTGCAGAAGAGGGGCAGGAAGTATGTAAGAGCCATAAGAAGGGTGAAGGGCTATAAAATGCCATTTCCTAGATGGGATGCAACTACCATAATCATCAACTCACACCAACTGTAGTTATTGCATCAGGACCACATAGGACCAGCATTATCAATAAATCAAGGCACGCATGGGGCCTTACCTTTGAACTACTGCCTAGCACTAGATTCTGGAAAAGGGGAACCACTGTCTTTTGTGCACCCCCCACTCCCTCGGATCCCCTTTTCCTCATCCCTACTGGAGCACGGGTACAGACTGGCTATTTACAGATAGATGCATGGCATCTTACCAGTGGCCAGACCTCTGAAGAAGTCTCCTTCCTCTAGCAACCACAGCAGCATTTCCACTCTCGGGGAAGCATGAGCTTCCTGATCCCCTCAACACATTTGTTCAGGAACTGGGAAATCACAGCAGCTGAGAGTTCCAGGGTGCAAGGTAGGCCATGTCCAGAGGAAAGTGTTCTCCAACACCCTCCCTGCCCACCTCGGCTCTTAGATGCTTCCCCCACCCACTCTGCAATGTTCCTTGAGTCTTATGGGGATGAAGAAACCTTTATTATATTGCTCTTTAAGGTACTTTTCTTTTTTTTGGTTGAGACAGGGTTTCTCTGTAGTTTTTGGAGCCTGTCCTGGACCTCACTCTGTAGACCAGGCTGGCCTTGAACTCACAGAGATCTGCCTGCCTCTGCCTCCTGAGTGCTGTTACTAAAGGCATGCACCAGCACTGCCTGGCCATCTATAAGGTACTTTTAACAAAGTCGACATACCTTTGACTTTTTTTCTAGTTTCATCATCAGCAGTCTTAGTAGTTGGGTTGTTAAATGCTTTTAGAATACTTGCTTGTATCCTCTGTAAAACAAAGATAAGAGAACCTACTGGTGGTCAATGAAGATCTCATTCTCAATAAAAAAGGACTTTCGAATAGGAAGATACACTATGGTTCCTACCCTTAAAATAAAAATATTTGAATCTTAAATAGGTACTTACTGTTGGGATACATAGTTTTATTTGTTTTGAAAGATTTCTGTGAGATTGAGATTTCCCTACCATATATACATTTAGAAACATTAAGTATATTCTATCTTTCAGTTCTAAAACTCCACAAAGGAACAAATCCTCTAGCTGGAGATGATAGTGCATGTCTGTATTCTCGGCAATGGGAGGAAGGGGCAGGATAGTGAGGAAGAACCAGTCTGGACTAGAGTGAGACCCTGCTTCTAAAACAACTTCAAAAACAAAGGCAAAGGTCTACAAGCTCTCTAATGCCAAATTTTCCTAAATGAGCAGAAGCTTTGTGTTTAGGTTTCCTCTCAAGATTTAAAGCATTCTTACCAGCTATAAAATCAAGTACCCTAGTTAATTCAGCTTCTGAGGTTCAGAGTAAGAATCCTTCCGTCCCTTCTCCTTCTATCTAAACTGGCATTCTTTATCAAGATATAAATATGAAAAGAGCAAAAAATATCAGATCACATAAAATTTCTTGTCTCTGAAGAAACCTTAATATATAAAAAGCTATCAGACTAGTCGCTTTAGTCTCTTCAGAGAAAGTGCACACACACGGACCCTAAAGTCCAGACTGTCAACTAACATCTACCAAGAATTTCCCAAATCACAATTATGGTGATCATTACATGCAGTCGTCAATAATGACTGTGTCTTCAGCTGCTTACAGCAAGTTACAAGGTTTCTATTTCCACACCTGTGTGCACATGTGTTCATACGTGATGCTGAGCTCTGAAGCTGAGGCCCACACAGGGTACGTAAGAGTTCTACCACTGAGTCACACACTCATAGTCCTGATTTCTCCATCTTCTGTCTATGTTAGGCAAGTCTTAATCTTCCAATAAGACCTTTTGAAACAGAATAAAAGAATATATTACAATAATAAATACCTATTGAAGTCAACAAATTATTGGCCTTCAGTTAGTTGGGCCTCTAAATAAGATGAATTTTGCCAAGTATAACTTACAATGCTACATCGGGTAAAGGGAAGCTTGTCATCTTTCAAAAGACATTTTTCTACATATTGATCACAGGTTTTACTATAGAAACTACTGTCTTAGAGGCAGAAAGGTTCGCAGATAGCTCGGTAGGTACAGCATGAGGACCAGAAACCCTACCTCCCACAAAGCCAAGGTGGGTATGGGGGCCAGCCTGAGATCCCAGAGTAGGAAAGGTGTAGGCAGGGACTCCTCTAGCAAGCTGCCTAGCTAGACTAGCTGAGAGGATGATTTCTGGGTTCAGTAAGAGACACTGCTTCAAAATACAGGGTGAGGAACTATTAAAGAAAATACCAAAGTCAACTTTGGGCCTCCATGCAGAAATATACATACACTCACATATGAGAACATGCACACGTACACGCATTGAAACCCACCTCTATTGTCTGAAACAGACTTTAAAGAAGATTTATTATTCATTGATATGCGACTGTCTATAAGGTATGTGTGATATGCAGGAACCCAAAAATCTAGAGGAGAGCATTGGATCCCTTGGGGCTGGAGTTACAGGTCTTTGTGAACACCCCAGTATGTGAGCTGGGAACCCATCTTTGGCTCTATAAGAATAGCCAGTGCTCTTAAATGTTGGAGCATCTCTCCAGACCCTTAAATGGCGTTTACACTGTGAAAATGACACAGAATTCTCTGTTTAAAAAAAATGCCATAGAGATACTATGTGGTACACTTTAACAGAAAATAAAAACACTGCATATCAGAATCTAAGATCTTTCCCAATGTTCAGAAGAAATTTCACACCTTAAATATTTATAAAGCGAAAACAATAAAAAAATGGACTAAGTAGTCAAACTATGAATTTAGAGAAGGGATGCTGAAACCAAATAAAACTAGAAGGAAAAGCTTCCAAGGAAACGAAAACAGAAACTGGAGAGAAATAATACATGAAAACAAAATTAATTCTTTCAGTATAGAATAAATAAAAATACTAGCTAATCTTAATATAATAAAGGGAAGTTTAATATCATACTTAAATAAGTCACTAAGAAAGTTAAATAAAATTTAAATAATCCCAAGAGAATACTTTCTAACATAATTACATTTGAAAAAATATAGTAGGTAATTTTCTAGGAAAATACAATTTTTAAATTATAAGAGAGGCAGAAAATCATGTACCATGCCAGAAGGAGGAAAAGAGGGAAGGAAAAGAAAGAATAAAAGCCTAGTAATTTCACAGATTACCACCAAACCTGTTTTAAGACATAGAATTCATTTTAAAAAGGTTCCAAATTACTTTTATGAAGTATAATATAGGCCTAAAACCTGACTAGAGAGAGCTGAGGAAGTAACTCACTTGGTAAAGTGCTTGCCTGACAAACACAAGGCCCTATGACACAAGGCCCTATGACACAAGGCCCTATGACACAAGGCCCTATGACACAAGGCCCTATGACACAAGGCCCTATGACACAAGGCCCTATGACACAAGGCCCTATGACACAAGGCCCTATGACACAAGGCCCTATGACACAAGGCCCTACGTTCAAGCTACAGTACTGGGGGCACGAAAAGGCCACCTGGTTAGCACTGCTGACTCCCAGGCCTCATTCAGTCAGCATGGCTCTCTCCCTCTTACGCTCCCACATATTCATCTATAATAAACTCATAAAACATGCACACACACACACACACACACACACACACACACACACACACACACAATCACCTAAATGTTTACGCTAGAAGAAAAGGGAAAGCCAGGGATGGAGCTGCTTAAACACACGTGTGATGGAGTGCAGCTGAGACTTCTGCCTTTAACATAATCTTACTCAACACTGGATTAAAATGAGGTATCTTTAAAATAACAAGTCTAATCTTAGTTAAAGGTCAAATTAGCAGGGAAAAAAAAGCAAAGAAAACATGAATCTTAAGGTGAAAAGGTGTAATTATAAATTCTGTACATACACAAATATGTATAATTTGACCACATGTTCCCTTCAGCACTGTATTCAATTTAGCAGTAGTATATTCCTCAACCTTATAGTTATGGAGACAATATGAGAGGTCAGTAGTTGTAAGCCATTCCTCCACGATTCTGGTGGCAGACATAATGCTGCAGTCTTTCTTCCATCAAGAAAGCCAAGGCAGCAGCGGCACGTGTGCACCACAGCACACTTAGCATCTGCTCCTTCCCAGGCAAGACAATGCAGCTCCCGTCTGCAGCCTCACTGTAACCAACCAGCACGGCTGTTCTGCTTGTGAGGCTAAGTACATCCACAGACATGACATTTTAATCTCGTCAAACTAGCTATGGCCTTCAAATAGCAGAATAAGAGCAGCATATATGGCCTGAATTTTTATGATACTGTATGACAGAGAAAAATAATGCATGGGAAGAAAATTTAATTTGCAATTATGTATGACTATCATCAGATAATAAACATACTTCTGCAGAAGAAAGCTATAAAGCTGTAAGAAAATATGATCAAATTTTAGCTCACGGGAATGTTAATGTCTCCAAACTTTAACTATAAATTTCTTAATTTATCTTTAAACAAAAGCATGTATAACATGATGTAGTAGTTAACCATTGACTTATTCCAAAGAGAACATATTCAAAACAGCTGCAGATCTCCAGGAAACCAGGAATAACCTACATAATGGGTGGCTTGGCTTTCCCACTCAGATTCTCACTAGGAGCTGTAATAAACTTGTTCAACAGTACTGAGAGAACTCCATCCAGGTGGAAAGAAGGAAACAAAACAATGGTACCTTTCTCTGACTTAGGAAAGGCGTTAGAAAGGATACAATCTTTCTTTTGTATTGTTGGTTTCTGAGACAGGGTCTTACTATATAGCCTAGGCTAGCCAGAACTTACTACCCTTCACCCTCTTGGCTCCAGGGTGCTAGAATTCATAGACGCCAAATCATGACAAAAATCTTAACAGACGGTAACCAGGTTCAAAAGTGAAAACACATGTAAGAGTGCTGAAGAAGAGGGGAGTCTGAAGATCCAAAGGCTGAGCCCAGTCAGTGAGGCAGTCAGCAAAGGGCACAATTACAGCACACACTGTTCTATAGAACAGAGATATCAACTCATTCTTTGTTGTGCTAAAATAACTTTTAATAAAATATTAGAACCCTACCTCGCCCCACTAAAATCTGTCCATTAAAACAGTGCTACAGTTCAAAGAAACTGGGCTTTTAAGAGTGCTTGCTTAGTTTCTGGAGGCCCTGGGATGAGTAAAGGAGTGAGAAAGGGAGTTTACCTTGCCCAATAACACCTGCTGCAAGCGCAGAAGCACTTTGTTTATACTTGATCGCTATATTTCATATTACTACATAGACTGAGAAGTGTACTCACCTTGAGGAGAAGTTTTTTACCATATTATCTATAACTGAGTGGCCCATACTATATATCTAGACAATAATTCTGAAGCTAAAGGAGGGTTCTAACTGCTATAAACACTTAGCAATGACTGCTATAGTGAGAAAGGGAAAAAAGAATGTTAGTCCATTTTCTGTTTCTGTAACAAAATACAAGACCAGCCTGGGCTATAGAGTGAGACCCATGTTTTAAAAGTCAAGGGGGAAAAGAGAACAGCATCCTATGAGGTTTCTTGTGTTTAACATGAGAGGCACCTTAGGTGCAACAAGTGCAAGTGTGCTGGCTTGGAGCCCCCTCCTCATTCTCACACCTTATTTAACTCCAATTACCCCCGAAGATCCCATTTCCAAATACCATTAACACGGGACGTTAGTGATTAGGTTCTAACGTGTACTTTTAAATACATTAGAGGTACAGCAATGTAGAATATGTATTGTGTATCTGACATCTTTAATATTTTGTACCCTCTCTGATATACTATCTACATAAGAGTCCCCCAGTAAGTTCAGTTTCACTGATGCCATATTAAAGCCAATAAACAAGCCATACGCTAAAGTACAGCACTGGACTAGCACCTGCCTGAGGAGCCTCCATCAGCAGCTATTCTTTTGGGATACCTTTCCTGACTCACACAGCTGAGGTTCTACTCCCCTGTCCATGAGTGGAGTCTAACCCAATATAGGGCACCAAAGGTTTACTCTGAGAACTCCAAACTCACAGCAGTCGGTTTATGGTTTGCATAAGTGAAGCTGAAGCGTGTAAATTATGATGAGCACTGTGCTGGCTTCAGCATGAGAAGCAAATGCTGCTCAGTCTCTGACACAAGTGAAGAGACCAAGAGCTGAAGAAACTAGAGAAAAAGAGAATGAGGGGGCAGGGGCCTGCTTTCTAGATTGTTGTTTGTCTTCTGTATTTATATGCCTTGCTTCAATAATTAAAACAACCTTTCTGCCCATCTTTTTATGTCTCCCCCCCCCTTCCTTCCTGAGACAGAGTCTCACTATGTAGACCAGGCTGGCTTCAGACTTGGAGACCTTCGCTACCCTTGCGCTGGGATTAAAAACATGACTGTCTCTTTCTCCTGAGAGGTCTCTCACTATAAACTCCCAGGTCCAAGTAATCCTCCTGCCTCAGCCTCCTGAGTAGCTGGGACAGTAGATATGTACCAGTTTTGTCTCTAAGCTATTTTGAGTTGATTTAAGAGCTGAGGGACATTAAGAAAAAGCAAAAAGAGGGCTACAAGAGAAACAATCTTACTGAAGAAAGGCAAAAATATAGATACAAATTACTGGTCACTATTCTTTAAAATTACAGACATTAGTCCAGATTAATATCCTTGCCTTAAAGAGAACATGTAACACACATTAAGAAATCTGACCTTTGTCTCCTCTGTCCTCACTGCATCCAACAAATGGTGCAACAGCTCCTGACTGTCCTGTTGCTGGAACCCTTTAAACCGAGGAGCCCTAGGATTTTAAAACAAAGCAGCAAAGAGAAAGGAACAGTCATTTTACAGATCATCAGACACATCAAACTTACTTAAGACCACCTTGAAATAAATTAATGGTCAGTTTACTGCTTTTCAATTAAACAGACAAGATGCTATCCCTGTTCCAGTGCGAACGAGTTCACTGGGTAGGCACTTACCTTTATCAGGCATGTCACACACAGTACTTTACACACGCTAACTTCCTTTCCCCACACAATCTCACTGAGATGTGCTATGTTCTCAAGTTGCAAATGAGGGACTTGTTGTGGAATAATCTTTTTGTACACTGTAAGGATGTGTCATTCTGATTCGTTTAATAAAAAGCTGAATGGCCAATAGCTAGGCAGGATTTTCAGGCACATAGGAAGCTGGGAAGAAAAAGGAGGGCATCACCAGCCAGATGGAGAGGATGCAGCCTGGGCAGTACAGAGTAAAAGTAATAAAGCCATGAGACAAAAGTAGATTGATAAATACAATGGGTTATTTTAAGTTGTAAGAGCTAGCTAGTAACAAGTCTCAGTAATCAGCTGAGCTTTTATAATTAATAGCAAGTCTCCATGTCATTATTGAGGACCTGTCAGTCCCAACAAAAAGGTACAACTACAGGGACCAGAAGAGATATTAAAATAATATGTAATGTCATACAGTCAGCAAGAAAAACAGCACTCAAACCCAAGCCTCCGTGATTTATCATTTTATCTCAAAGAATAAAAAGATTAAGATACATTGTGTATCTTAATATAAATATTATTTGCTTTTTATTTTAGAAGAAATACAGTCACAGAGTTACAGAATGTATCTTATACACTGCACACTGATAACTATGTGAATATGTTCCTTCTAAGGAGTTAATAATTAGATCTCCTGTGTGACTAAATGAGATCGTTAAGTGCTATGCACAGAGATACCAATAGCAAATATTTAGTTCATTTTGGTAAATTTTTATTTTTTATTTTTTTTTTTTTGTTTTTCGAGACAGGGTTTCTCTGTGGCTTTGGAGCCTGTCCTGGAACTAACTCTTGTAGACCAGGCCGGCCTCGAACTCACAAAGATCCACCTGCCTCTGCCTTCTGAGTGCTGGGATTAAAGGCATGCACTACCACCGCCCAGCTCATTTTGGTAACTTAAAGTCTGCAAAAGAACAGTTCTAGGATCACAATACCTGATTTCAATCAGTTCCACAGAGCCATAGTAACAAAGCTAGACGGCAGGCAGTGGGACAAAAGCAGTCATGTGCAGCAACAGAAGAGAACAAACAATACAGATACAAGCACACATGTCAACAATAAACGGTGCTGAGAAAACTTTGTATCCACATGGCAAGGAATAAAACCAGATGCCATCCTTCACCCTCTAAAAACCAACACAAAATGCATAAAAGGCTTTAATGTAACACCTGAAATGATATTAAATTTATATAAAAACAAATTTATAATAATTTCTCTATGATGTGTGTGTATAATCTCATTTGCTATAAACAACACTGTTAAAGACTTTGTAAAAATGAACTACATTTTTCTACTTGAGAAGACTGAAGAGGAACAAGTTAAATGTCACTAAATTCCAATCCGGCTTTTATGACCCAGAATCTAGTACTTTAAATAGTATTCCTCAGAGTCTCATAATTAGCATCCACCCTACAGTGCACTGATGTGCCTGCCACAAAGCTAAGGGAGCTGGCAGTGAAGTTAACCCAGAAGAGGAAACACTGGTTCAGCTAGTCTTTTGCTCGGTAGCTGCAAATAGCATCGTTATGTTAGAGAAGGCTTGTGGGAGTAGGTCAGAGAAACTCAGGCTAGAAACAAACCCCAGAGTTGCTTGAGCCTCTACAGCTGGCATCACAAGAGGTAGAAATTACATAATAGACCTGTGCTGTCAATATCAATGTTAGTGGAATCAACTAGGACAGAAACAGGAATCCTTCCAGAGTCTCCCTGAACCCGGTGGGAACAGACAGACATATTTCCGAACAAAGAAGCTGCCTATCTCCATCTCCATCATGTATAAACTGTTTGTGCCTTCTAAACAATCACTGAAAAAAATTAAACCTAGGGGATTCTTTTCATTCTTTTACTGAGAACTGGGAAACATAATCGAATACCTTATAAAATTTTTGAAGGATCCTATCTGAGGTACCAATATCAAGTACCTTTAAACTTACTTTTAAAAAGGTAAGCAGATACCAAACATATGAAGACATTCAGCCTATTAAATAAGAGGAACATTCATAGAAAAGGTGCCTTAGTATATTATTTTCTTCATCATTATGACAATATATCAGACAGACACACCTGAAGGGAAGAGAGCTTAATTTGAGCTTAAACGTTCAGAGGCTGTGTCCTATCATGGTGGGGAGGGGCTAGCCTCCAGAGCAGGTTGGTGCATGGCAGTAGGAGCTTGTCATGCAGCTTACTCACACCTTGGTGGATCAGGAAGCAGAGAGGACACCCAGACATAGGGCCAGACTACAACCTTCTTGACCTAACATCCACCAGCTCAGCCCTCTATCCCAAAAGCTCCACAACCCCCCAAAGCAGCACCAGCAGCTGGGGACCAGGTGTATAAACACATGAGCCTCTAAGGGACATTTCAGATTTCAAACCTTATCGCTTAATATGAGTGGTGCTGTCGTGAGGCAAGAAGAGCTGGAAAGATGGCTCAGTGGTTAGAAACAATTACTGTTCTTACAGAAGACCAGATTTAAGATCTCAACGCCCACATCAGGTGGCCCACAATCGCCTGTCACTCCAATTCCAATGTGCTGGTCTTCTGGCCTCAGAAGGCACTGGCACATGTGTAGTGCACATAAATACACACACGCACACACACACACACACACACACACACACACACACACACACACACACACAAAACATGGATTTTTTAAAAAGAAAGAAGAGGGCTGGGGAGATGGCTCAGAGTTTAAGAGCACTGGCTGCTCTTCCAAAAGTCTTGAGTTCAATTCCCAACAACTACCTGGTGGCTCATGACCATCTGTAATGAAATCTGATGCCCTCTTCTGGCCTGCAGGCAAACATGCAGGCAAAATAAATAAAAAATCTAAAAAAAAAAAAAAGAGAGAGAGAGAAAGTAGAGATTTTAAATTCTTCAAGATACAGGGGCTGGAGAGGTGGCTAAGCAGTTTAGAGCACTGGACGCTCCTCCAAATGACCCAATTCAATTCCCAATACTGAGCTGGAGGATGCCTAGAACCCACACAGAGGTGGAAGGAAAGACCTGACTTCACAGAGCTGTCCTCTGAGTACACATACATGCGGTATCACAAGCACCATATAAACACACAGTAATAAAAATAGTAATAGTAGTAATAGAGAGGAAACAAAACAAAAGTTCCAAGTGAATTCCATGGATCACAAACATAAAAGAGGCAAAGCAAAACACAGCCATGTTGGACCTGAAAGAGACCAAAATGAAGCTGTTTACGGATGGTCTAAGGATGAGGGACAACAGTTCCTTAAACTTTAAAGAAAGTCCCTGGACGATGTTTCAAAGGCCATAAAAGGACTAAGATAGCCTGAGTACCTAAAGTTGAGCCTTTACACCACACCCCCAAATTATGGCCATAAAGTAGATGACACACTAGGGAACTTACCTCCAAGGCCAGCCAGAGGGTTATGTGAGAGCAACTTAAGATTTAAAATTAATAAGCAGGGAATGGAGACATAAGAGGAAGAAAGTGTAGGAGTGACAGATGAAGCAAGGAGGTAAGAAAGAAGTGGGAACAAAAATGAGGAAAATTAGTAAGGAAAAAACTACACCATGTAAGCCTTATGAACTGAGAAACTCAAGCATATGAAGAAGTCTAAAGAAAAGATAGCAAGAGTATGAATTAACTTCATTTCAAATGCATTTTATAGAACTGCCTAAAATGTTCCCATAAATATTCCAAGAATGTCCAATAGATGCTCAGCATTAAGAGTGCTTGCTGCTCTTGCAAACCCCAAGTTTGTTTCTCAGCACCCACATCCCAAGACTCACAAGCATCTCAACTGGAGGTCTGAGGGATCTGATGCTCTCTCCTGGCCTAAATTTTGCAGGCAAATGGATGGAACTAGAAAGCATTATTTTGAGTGAGGTAACCCAGACACAGAAAGACAATTATCAT